>ML272313.1:0-45015 GCA_005239495.1 Nicotiana undulata | reverse complement strand
CCTATATATATATATATATATATATATAGGTGTAATAATAATTATATAACTACTTTTATAGTAGATTTGGTTCGGTTATTTTTTTGTTAAAACCAAAACCAAACCAAACCTAAAAAGTATCAGTTATAATAAATTATATAGCTACTTTTATAGTAGGTTTGGTTCGGTTATTTTTTTGTTAAAACCAAAACCAAACCTAAAAAGTATAAGTCTTTTAGTCGGTTTGGTTCTGTTTTTCGAATTTTTATGAACACCCCTACTTTTGAGTCGTTCCAGAAAGATTGATCATTTTCTACATTTGATAACAATTTAGCTTAAACACACTATTCTACCTTTTATGAGAAAATTTTATAACCACACAAATACTCTGGGCTCATTTTTGACTTGTTTAGGACCACAAATTCCAAAAGTTTTTATTTTTTTTCTTAAATTCTGTGCTCTGTCATACACGTTCACATAAATTAGAACAGAGTGAGTACATATTATCCTTCAGTGTCAATTTAGATTAGGTAGTTTGACTCGGCACGAAGTTTAAGAAAAAAAACTTTTGAAACGTGTGTGTTAAAAGTTTAAGGGATGAAAGTTTTGTGGAGCCATGACATATGCGTGGTTATAAAAGCTTCTCATTAAAGGTGAAACTGGTAAAATGAAGAATTTAAAGTTAAATTATCTTCAATTGTAGAAACGTGTCATTCTTCTTTTATCGGACTAATAAGTGTGTCTTTTAAACTGAAACAGTATATATTATGAGGGTTTCCCAAAGACAGCCTTCACAAAGTCGGGATATGATCTGCGTACATACTACCATACATACTTACCTCTCGGTTTCGATAGTTAATTTGAAAAAACTAAATTGGATTAAATTATCTTAATATTTTAAAATTAAATTTTATAAATTTGAAATTATACAAAAGTACTATAATTTGCAAAAAAGTTCTGGCTTCCTTTGGTGTTACTGTTCCACTGTCTCTTTCCATCATCGGAGCCGAGGGTATGTCGGAAACAACTTCTCTACTCCTCCGGACTAGAAGTAAGGTTTGTGTACACACTACTCTACCCAAATATCACTTGTGAGATTCCACTAGGTGGTTATTGTTATGGTAATTTGCAAATGTCCTCACATTAATATGGCAAGGGAGTACATGTTACAACACTGGCAAAGTACATCTAGTTTGACTCTCAAGAAACGGAACGTGACAACTAAACGAGAACGAAGGGATTAAAATTATATATATTAAAGGGGTAAACAAAATATAATCTCGTGAGGTAATCATAAATAAATTACTATAATCAATCTAATAAATCTGATAATTGATCGTCTATAAGTTAGTATATTATGTTGATCGTGTAAAATATCTTTATGCTGATAAGTTTATGTAACTTAAATTCCTGTATGTATAACTTTCATGGTAAAAACTGGTCAATTTGATTGGAAATAAGGATATCCGAATGTCATAAAGAATGCTTTGTGCCGGTCGTTTACATGTGCCTCACCAACTCGACAAGAAGTATAATTGAAATTTTTGTCCTATATTACATGCTTATGCAGAACCCACTTCCAAAAATATAATATGTACTACTATTATATTATCATGTCACGTCATTTAATATTTATTTACTATACCATATAGTTTTAACGCACCGGCCGGCTGGTCATCACACCGGTGCATTAAGATCCCGCTATACGCGGGTCCAAGGAAAGGTCAGATCATAACGGTATATTATATAACAATATACCTAATATTATTTTACACTATGGGGTCTGAAAAGGTCGTAATGTGTACGTTGTCTTTAGTCCTATCTTGTGAGGATTAGAGAGCGGAGACGCACTTCTTGCTCATTATATCAAATGATTATATACGGGAATTGCAATAAAAGCTACTATCCCTCAAATATATAAAGAGCATGAGTTCGTTATCAACTGATTTTGAATTTAATTTAGATGTCACTGTCCAAAAGAATTATAATAACACAAACATGTTTTCACAGCATATACTACATATCATTTAAGATCATGAACAAAATCAATATAGGAAAGAGTGTAACTGAGCAAAAATGTGGTCCAAGTACTAACCAACAATAAATACACAACATATATATAGAATGAAAGTTCAAAAAAACCAACAAAAATCCTTCAAACAAAAATTTAATTTAACTCCATTTTTTGTATAAAAGATGTCACTGTCCATAACAGCTGGGTAACAACAAAAGAGTCTATCTAGCTAGGGTTTCCATTCTCAGTTCTAGATATCTCTTTATTCTATTCAAAAAGCATGAACAAAAAAATAATACAGATTTAACAATTACAGCCATTAGCATCCAAAAAGAGAGAGAAGGACGAAAGAATACTATATATATGCTTAGGCAAAGTAAATTGTTCTGTAGTAGCTTAAGGAAATTTCTGAATTAACTTTGCCATGTTTTGTGATTCTGAACCTGATTCTCATTCGTCGTCGTAGTAGTATTAACTAGACCAGCTATATTGAAAATATCGCTATGAGAAAGAGGTCTTAAACCCAGGAAATCTTTTGTCATATCATCGTTACCGTCATTTCCTTTCTTCGAATTCAAAATGCCAATGCCACTAAGTTCATCTTCGAAATTTGACCCTTCAAATCCAGTAGTCAACATAAAAGAAGGTGCATTTGTTAATGGACCTGTAGCAGCGGCAGCAGTAATAGTAGCAGCTTTATTCCCATATGAAGCTAAGCTATTGAAAAATCCAGTAGTGAGGTCTTCACGTGATGACAAATTAAGTCCTACATCAGTTGCGTTGTTGCTAACAGACTCAACAGCTGCAGCAGACACGTGAAATTGGTGGGGTCTCATTAGCATGGTTGGGCTTGGGCCTGTGGCTGCTGCAGAGACAGTACTGGATTTGTTACTCATAGTCGCACCCATCTGTGCTGCCTTCTGCAGCAATGCTGTTGCAGAAATATGTGGAGAGGGTAGTGACCCTGTTGAACTGAAATTAGGACTAGGGTTAGGGTTTAAGTCTTGGCCGTGGTTCGGAGTGTAGTCCTGATCGAACCTAGTCGATTGGAAAATCGACGAGCTTAGGTCAATGGGTTGTGGTGGACCAGGTCCAGGACCACCACCGCCGCCAACTAATGGCTGGCAAGTCATTAGCCATGGCGGAATCTCAGACCTTAAATTGAAACCACCGGTTTGTTGCTCTTTCTTCAATGAAAATGCAGCTGGAAATTCATGGCTATTAAACTGAGAATGTTGAAACTGAAGGTTCATTTGAGAAGAAGAACCAGTTTGAGATGGAAGAATTGGATTTCCTGTTATTGCTCTTGCACTCTCTTCTGCTAATGCATCGCAAAATGCTCTGTGTGTGATGAAACTATCCCTCCTAAACAAAAAATAGACAAAAATATGAAAAAACATATATACTAACTACTACTGAAATATATGCAAAAATATTAATAATGCTACTGAAATGACTCTTTAAGAATCATGTTCAAAAGCTTTTGCTTTAGACCCCAAGAATTAGAAACAAAATTCAAGATTTAGAGAAAAAATATATATAAATTAAAGAGAATGAAGATGGAGAAAGAAATAAAGACAATTTTTGCATTATGTAAAGCTATATGAATATTATTACTACTATATGACTAGACTCTAGGGTGTGCTTTTTTCTTTAAAAAAATAGACTTTTTTTCATGACTTTGTGTATATGCTTTTAGAAAATAGTGTATGATTTATTCCATGTTTAGTTACCTTGAGAAAAGAGTTCCACAATCACATCTATACTCTTTAGTACCACAAGTTTTAGAGTGAGCTTTCCAGTCAGATTGAACTGCATATTTCTTTGAACATTTCTCACATTTCCACTTCTTCTCACCATGTTTTCTGCAAAAGTGTTTCTTGATTCCAGTTAGATCTCCAAGTGCTCGAGATGGGTCATGGTGTACACAACTTGGCTCTGGGCAAACATAAACTTTCTTTCTTATTTCTTTGCTTGTTCTCTGCTTAAGTTTCCATGGTAAATTGTGTCCTCTTCTGTGTAGCTGCAAATTCTGATCTCTTTGAAATCCTTTGTTACAGATTTCACAAACAAATCTATTGGTTGCCATTAGTGTCTTTGGTGATAAAGCTATCACTTCAGCACCAGGGTCTGTCACAAAAAAAAAGGGAAAAAAAGTTGAAAAGATTTTATAAACAAAAATAATGAAAGTAAACATAATTCATTTTACTGACCTGGATTGCCTGGTTGGTTTCTTTTCTTCTTGATTTGATGTTGAGCTTGAGTTTGTTGATTTGGAGGAGCAAAGTTATACTGAGGAGGATAGATTCCTCGAGTATTATTATTATTATTATTATTATTATCATTTCTATTGCAAGAAGTTACACTTGCTCCTTCACCAGATGCAGATGTTAAATTGGACATGTTTTCCTCTACAACAACAGGTTGATTTTGTTGATTCATAAAACCTTTTATCATCTTCTTCTTCTTAGCTTTTCCTTATTCAAGGTAAAATCTACCTGTTGATTGTGAAATTTAATATGAGTACAAAGATCTTTCCTTAAAATCAGTATAAATATGTTAGAGATCTAAAGACAAAAACAAACTTGGAAAAAAAGATAAAAGTATTAGTAGGTGATATATAATGGACAAAATAGAGGAAAAAGAACACAAAATTAGTTACTTTGAGTTGTTTGAACCTGAAAAAAAACTTCAACTACCTTGTGGTTTCTTCTTCCTTTGGCATCAACCCAACAGACAAGTCTTGTTTTTTGTTCAAACCCCCAAAAAAATATAAAAACAAAGAGAAGAGAGCACTATTCTTATTCAAGTTTTCAATGGATATAGTCTTGCTAAAATCAAGAAAATACAATAATAACCATGCATATAAGAACAAATGAACTGGACCAAAATTTCTTACAACAGTTAAGAAAGAGAAAGAGAGAAGAAAGAGGAGAGAGAGAGATATGGATGAGAAGAGGGAATCCTCTCTGTAATCCTCTCCACCCGATGAAAGAAGGAGACCACTCTACGGCTAACTCTGACGTGCACTTTCTGTCTTTTCTTTTGTTCTCTTCTTAAACCCAGAAAAAAAAATCTCTTCTTTCTTTATTGTATTTCTGCTTTTTAACAAAGTTCAAAAAACAAACTTTAAACTTTTTACTAGTAGTGTGATAGGATACAAGAGATATTTGCAACAACCTAGAGGTTTTGAGTTCGAGCCTTGAAAAAAAAAATCAGTAGTAACATTACGGTTGTAAATAGATTACTAGGCGCGAATCGAAATTAATCAAAATTTTCAATAGTAACATTCAGTTCTCTCAGATGTTTATGATATTAGTTTTCCCGTACAACACAGACAATCTAGTTTAGCGTACGGAGGAGACTTCAGTTGGCGGACAACAATCGCACTGAATTGATTGCTTAGCCTTACGTCGCCTTTCCTAGGAATCTCAGGAAGGCGCCGCGTAACAGTTGGTCTTCCATAGCATGCCCATGGTTGTCTTATGGCATGTCCAAACATAGCCCTCGCGACATACTTCCATCCCGCATAGTGCATTGTCGCCCCACAACTGCACGTCTAGGCCAACAGGCGCTTATCTCATAAAAAAATAATAATTTGTTGCACTAATTAAGTTCCTTCTATGCACGAAATTCGAAAAAGACTGAATTACAAGAGTTTATCGTACATAGTTTTACCCATCATTTCTACCAACGAGAAACTCTTTCCCTTATCTCATAAAGTTAAGTGGAAAAAGCAAACCATGTAAAAAGAGAGTTTGATTTGTATAAATGGAGATTGAGATTTTGAAATAAGAGAAAGAAGTGAAGGACAGAGAGATGGAGATGTTGATTTTTCATATTCCTATATACTATACATTTTAACATGATTGGTAAGAGTAGACCCCTCATCTCAATGCAACTTTCTCTTATTTACATTGACATGATTGAGTTATTGATTAAAACGATCTTAATAATACTAACATGCACACTGTTGCTTAAAAGTTTACCATTTTTTTCTTCTTTTTAAGTAGCTTCCACTTTCTACCTTTCACTTCATTATCATTCATCCTTAATTTTATTTATTTTTTCAAAAGACAAACGTTGCAGAAATTTCTGACATACTGCAGTCCATTTAGAGTATTTTTCAAAAAAGGAAATAGAAATGGTGCGCTGCCTAACTTTGGTTAAATATAAGCACAAGATACGAGTAAAATATCGGATATGAGATAAATATTTATCGTCGAAATTTATTACCAAGAATTTATCGGATATGGTTCTTACTTCTTGATTAATTTATTACCAAGAACATTTCGAAACCAGTGTATGTATTGAAATACGTCTATAATTTTTTCTTTTTTTACTTCACGGATCCCGGCGGAAGTAAAAAAGCTATCAACCTGGAAAACTGAATAACTTTCTCGGGGTAAAAAGACTTCACCTTATAAAATCTATTGGGATTTCATTAGTGGCGGGATTTTTATGAAGGGAAATTAAAATTTAAAGACATAAACTACAAAGAAGTAAAAGAGTGTCATTTTATAATATATATATATATATGTTTTAAAAGAAATTAAATATTGGTGACAATCACTTTGGTGCATGTGGCTCCGTCTGTGGGTTTCATGACTAACAATGTACTATACATATCATCAGCTTCAATGTATTGTATCATCAGTTTATGTTAACATGCACTATATAACCACCGGTGAAACAAAAAAGATAGAGTGAATTAACTGTTATAACGGGTTAAACTATATTATACATCTACTATCTCATTTTTATTTGGCAGAATTCAAATTTTAAGAGTCAAATCTCTTAATTTTAACCGTAAATTCGGACGTAAAATCTTTTGATTTTCTGAAACGAAATTCATATATTTGAAAATTACGTAAAAAGTATTATAAGTCACAATAATTGACGATTTAATATATCTAGAAGCCATATAAAAAAAATATAATCAAAGAAAAACTTGTTTGATCTTCAAAATCGAACTCCGCCACATAAATTGGGATGGAGGGAGTAAGAATTATTCCTCAATCTTAAAAGCCGGGACTATCTGTTTAGGGATAATCCATGTAATTAAGGATTAGTTGGGACAATTCCCAAAAATGAAAGAATACATATATGCCAGCATATATATATGAAGCAAACCCTATATATATATATATATATATATATATGTGCGCGCGTGCAAACGAAAATTCAACATGAATTATCATCAATAGACCGTGAAGTTTCATCTATAGACACTTTTATCAGTTAACTATATGAATCTCCAAGGATCATGTTGCTCTATATGTCAAAAAAGAACAGTTCGGTGTATTAAGCTCCAGTCATACAAAGGCGGAGCTAAAAGTTAAAGTTTGTGGGTTCGAGATTTTACATCATGTATGTTACTGGGTTCAAAATTAACGATTTATACATATTCAATGAATTTTTAAAACAAATACATAGTTTGGACCAAAGTTAGGTTCGGCCGAACCCGCAACCCCTATGCTAGCTCCACCCCTGCATTCATGTGCGGGGTATAGGAAAGACCGGACCATAAGGGTTTATTGTACGCAGTCTTACCCTGCATTTTTGCAAGATGTTGTTTCCATATATATATATATGCCAATAGTACAAAATAACAATATTAACAATAACAACAACAAACTCGGTATAATCTTAAAAATGGGGTCTGGGTACGCAGGCTTTGCCCCTACCTTAAAGAGATAGGGAGGTTATTTCCGATTGATCCTCGACTCAAGGAACAGTGGAGATAAAGCAATGGCAAACAATAGTAACAACAATGTAATATGGTAACGGACGCTAATGACATAACATGTAATAATAAAAAATCATGAATAAAAAAATACAAAAAAATTCCTAGTACTACTGGCCAATACGTAGTATACAAAGTTAAAATAAAAAATAATAGAAATGCTCTATATTGTCTACTGGTTTATCTTTACATTTTGTGAGAATTCTACCGTCATGCACACATGGTAAAACTCAGCGTGGTAAATTCAGTACCTAAGATTATTTTATAAAATAAGACCGTCTATTGTATACAGATCCTACTTTCTTTAATTAGAGATATATTTTCTCCGGTCCAAGATAAGTGATTTTTTTATTGTTTTTATACAGATTAATAAATTTATCTTTTAGCATTAGTTAGCAATGAAATTGATCGTATTAACATTTACTATCTCACATAAATACTTTTAACACATACTCCAACACTATTTACTCCAAGGACAATGTAGGAAAAAAATAATTAATACAGTCTCGAAATCTAGAAAAATAACTTATTTTGAACCACAAAAAAAGACCATAAAATCACTTATTTTGAACGAGAGGGAGTAGTAATTACTATTAGCATGCAGACATACGGGTAAAAATGAGCCTAATAACTGTACTACTACTATAATTGTAATGATATCATCTTCCAGTTTTCAGGATTAACACTTTAAAAAAGCAAAGTAAATAAAAAAACATTAAGTAATTTATTAAAAAATTGAAACAGAAGATTGTCTTATTAGGTAGTGTTCAAATTTAAAAATATGAATCGACGTTTTACGAGGAAAAAAGTAAGGTAAAGTCGAATAAAATAATGGTATTGGTTTGTCATTATCTTGTTTATTCCTCAATGATTTAGTTTTGGAAATGGGATCTTGCTCTACCCAAAGTCTCAGACATGCTCTCCCAGCTCATCTCTCACTTTTAAATAGTGATATTCTGTATCTGCTTTATTTTTTATAAAAATAAATATTGTTTAAAAAGGTAATCAAAAAACATAAACTAAGAAAAAAAGCTCTAATTATGTGAGCTCCCAGAGTGCTGCTCGTGTTGTTCTCCACACAATTTTATTTGATTCCATTACTAATTTATTACTATCAGAGTGGAGACCTCTTAACAATTTATGTGTGTAGATTGAAAACAGAAAAAAGAACGAGTTCGATGTACTTTGATAGAGGTATTCTAAGTTATACAACAATAATACAATTAATTTTTACATTTTCATTAGGTCTCCTAAAAGATATCTATTGGTAATTGTAAATTAAAAAATGAAGCCACAGACAGATAAGTAAGTATTCGCTTAATTAGGGATTACCACGGGTGCGATGAATGTGATCCCTCTATTAAGTGACGGACCAAGGATTTTGTGCAAATGAGTTCAATCTTAGAAATATATAACTTTAGTCGTAAAATAGTAGTTGTCAAGTGAGTTCAAATAAAATATTTATACAAAATTTACACAGCTTTAATCATAATTTATACATATACACCCTATTATTTTTTGGTGAAGCAAGTTCTAGCTACCACGTGAGTCCGCCACTGCCTCCATTATCAATCAAAGATTTAAAGTTTGCGCTCTAGAAATGAATAAATCCTTAATAGGAAGAGACCCTAAGTGGCCCAAATGAGAATTAATTAGGTTAGTATGTAGGGATAGAGCTAGAGTTTAGGTCACACATACAACATAGTAGCTTTAGTCCAAACTCTTTTAAAGAAAGAACTCAAAAAGCTAGAATTTCGAATGTCGACTCTACTTTCCTTTGTAAATTTCAAATATTAGAAAAAAAGGGCAGCTCGGTGCATTAGGCGTCCCCCGCATACGCAAGATTTGGGAAAAAATCGCATCCCAAAAAATATAATGTAGACAGTCTATCTTAATACAAATATTATTGATTATTTCCATTACTCGAAATAGTAACCTTATAAGTTATACAAAAATAAATTTACCGTTGCTTGAAAGCTCATAAATTTCAAAATATGATGATTAAAAGAAAATAGAGATGTAGGGAAATCAAGAAGGGAGTTCACGAGGAGGCAAGGGAAAAAGAAATGGGTCCATAGCTAAATGATTGAGGAATTAGAGGACCCACGAAAACAGAGCTGTATATAAAGGGATTGTACACGAATAGCTGGCCACATTTATTGGTTATTTTTTCTAGCCGGTATACATAAATTATATATTAAACATATACAATTATATATATAATATATATTTGCCGATTATTTTTAATTTAAAAGATTAAGTAAACGACTATTTAGGTTAATTATATATATATATAGTATGCATGACAGCAAGAGATGATAGAATAGAAGAGATGAGTGTCAATTGGAGAGACAATTCGGGTTACGCAGAAAGAGTTAGGAAACAACTGCATAGAGACAATCCAAGAAGACCGATAAGGATGTGCACATGAGCTTTCCCATTTTACTGTCCACATTTTTTTGGGAATAGCATAATTCGGGTATATATTATAAGAGGAAATTATTGCAAGTAACATATGGTATTGGAAGAGGAAATTACATGTAGCATCACCATCATCAATCCTTTTGTTTCCCTTCAATTTATTTTATTTACAAGCAAATTAAAACAAATACTGAAATTATCACGCTTAGCTCCCGTTTGGACATAAAGTATTTGTACTTTTTTCAACAAACAAAATATTGAAAACATTATTTATTCATGAAATTTGATCAGTTTTTGAAAGAAAAAAAAATTGAAGAAAAATTTTCATATTTCAAAAACTGATTTGGGTCACTTTAGAGTTTAGGGTGAAACTTTTTTCTTCAACTCACAAAACTTCAATTTCTTATCAAGTTAAGTGCAAGTCCGGAGCATGAGGTAAACGGATTCAGATCAGTGTTCCGACGAGTCCGGGTGGTCCGCAGTAAAATATGGGACTTAGGCGTATGCCCGGAAATGAATTCCGAGGTCTCAAGCCTTAGAAATCAATTTTTGAAAGAAATTATTTTGCTGAAATGTTTATGAAATAAAGAAAATAAATAATGTTTAAAATCATTGGTATCGGGCCCGTATTTTAGTTCTGGAGCCCGGTACAGATCTTTTATGATATTAAAAAGTTAATTGTGAAATTTGGTGAAAGACGAAGTTCGTTTGACGTGATTCGGACACCCGGTTGAAGACTTATGAACTTTAAGGGTTCTTATTGAAAATGATGAGTTTTGAGGTTTAATTTACAGTTTTACATGTTATTTAGATGACACACTTTCTTTATTAGTCCGTTCTAAAAGAATAACGCATTTCTGCAATTGATTATAATTCAACTTTAAACTCTTCATTTTATCAATTATTATCCTTAATGAGAAGCTTTTATAACCACACAAATGTCATGATCCCACAAAGTTTTTACCCCTTAAGCTTTTAAGCCCACAAGTTTCAAAAGTTTTTTTTTCTTTTTCTTAAACTTCGTCTCGAGTCAAACTACCTCATCTAAATTGAAACGGAGGGATACTTTTTAGCTATTTTTGTCAAAGTTGTAAACACACTTCATCTTTCTTAGAGGGTGGTTTAGAAAAATAAAATACAAAATTTCTTTTTATCTATCCAAGTATTGATGAATAGAGTCCGATACACGTTTATAAAAATAAAATAAAATAAAATTTCAGCGTGTGGGTGATGATAAAAGGAAATTGCAGACCGTCCTATGGGTGAAATGAAAGCAATGCAGTGAGACGACTTTCAACACAAAATTAGTTAATCTAATGAGAGAGGAAACTGTGGAAAAGGAGTAAAAGGGAGGGTCCGATGATGTAGACTGATGAGCGGACTTGACAGTACACGTGGCAGAGCGTAGGCCTCACCGTATTCCCATTTTCAACCTCATGCAAATTGCGTCCGTATAGGCTGTCTTTGTCTCGGCTTAGCTCTCCTCCTCCTTTTTTCCTTTTTTGGTTAAGCAAAAATAAAAGTTGAATTGTTTTAAATTAAGTTTAATAGAACACTTGGGAATTGACTAAATGAATTCTCACTATTTATTTCATTTTATTTAAGTTTTTCATAGTCAATATATAAAGTTAGATTGCCAAGCATTATAGACTGATATCAAATATTGAACCTTAAGCAAACCTACGAACATGATGAAAATAAAATTTCAACTATTTCACGTAACCAGTATAAATGTTTTTCTTATGCTGTAGTATATCCTATTTTATTTGGTTTGCATGGATTACAAGATATTGTAAGTATTGAAAATTTTCTTCTATGTGATTAATAGCTTACCTGGTCCCTGTTTAAATAACTCACTTCATGGTTTTACCCTTACTGATCACTTCGATTAAACCATCTTAAGTTACCTTCTGATATATGATGTACAAAGTATCCCGTATTCATGCAGGATCTGAGGAAGGGCTGCACCCCTAGAGGTGTGATATATGCAACATACTCTAATACAAACATTAACACATGATACCACGACTTAAACGACAATCTACAAGTAAAAATATATAAAGTTTGAAATAGGGTTATTTTAGGTAGAGAGCAGGGCATAAAAGAAGAGAAACTTTTACAGGTACAGGCCACAATGGGGATGAAGTTAGCGCACAGACCCTCAAGTTGACTACTTTGCAGCCCATGCTTATAGAAAAGGGAAGTACCAATACTCAATAATTCCGTCTACGATGTTGACTCCAACTTGTCGTCTTTAGAGAAAAGAAAAATTGTCATTTGCCCTGGCTGCTCATTTTGAACTTTCCATACCCTCCATTTATTTTTAATAAGTCGTAATAACTGCGGTGTCAGGGTGTCAACTTGCATATAGCTCGACTAATTTGCTGCAACTCATTAGCACAAATACTAGATAAATCTCTATCTAGTATCTACCAAAGATTAAACACATATGATAAAACACCTAGTGTTGTAACAAAGATTAAACATACAAGAAAAAACACCTAGTGGTGTTACCTCCAATGGGATTTGAATCAGGATTTCAATCGAGTTCATCGACCACCAGACCACACAGTGTTTCCACACGGTCAATGTGTTATTTTTGCTTCTTTAGTCACCTTTCTTCACCTCCATTTTTCTATATATTCCTCTCTTTTCGTTTTCCTTGATAATGTTAAACTTGTATTCGCGTTTCAAAAGATCACGATTTGATAATTCCAAATTCTGCAACTTTACTTATGACCCTTTCATCACTACTAAACAAGATCAGTGGCGAAGCCAAGAATTTTCTTAAGTGTGTTCTAATTTAAAAGAAGTAAAAAAAGTTCCTCAATAAAGTGTGTTCAATATATGTTATATACCTCTAAAACTCAGTAATTTACTTATATACACAATGTCATTTTTCGACGAAGGGGGTCAACTGACCACCCTTGATAGGTTGTGCTTCGCCCCTGAACAAGATGCCCAGGCTCCAAATCGCTACTGAAATACAGTTAAAAATACCAACAATTGGGAAACGAAAGACAATTGCATAGTGTTAGCATGTCATGGAAGAAGACACGTCGGAGTCAAGACGATGTTGAATGCTGAGGAATAAAAGAAACACAAAAAGAATATGAAGGAATTCAAAAAATATATATTCATATTGAGTTTGCAGTCTGCATCCGTTGGATGCAATTGTATTTTGCTCCCGCCAGACTTAAAATCCTAGATCAGTCTTTCAATACAAATAACATCTCCAATTTGTGCTTGTAAATTGTTTTGGTAAGCAAAGGCCAATTGTTGTCCTGCCATACCATTGAAACTAAAATATGCATATTCATAGGCATGAATTCGTGAGACTTCACATCAGCCCCAAAATTGTGATGCAAATTCCTGAATGATCGATTTATTCAGAAAGAATAGCCAGGTTTGTCGAGCAAGACCTCAAAGCCTACAAGTTCACTGCCACTCGAAGCCCATCGTAGCTAAGCTGCACATCAATACCTTCCGTCTCCCTCAGTTTCAATAGCCTTTCATTTACTACTTCATGATCCATGAGATGCATCATGCCTACACATGGTATTAAAACAGGCGCTCATTAGCTATGAAGTTCTTAATGTGCATCAAGAATCAATTATAATATTATTATTAGTCATTCATCAAGTAATTTATATAACCATACTATAATAAAATTAATTCTCAAAGACATAACAAAATTCCAGTATTAGAAGATAAATAAGGTCTAAAATCCACAAGCAGAAGGAAACGAATCCTATCATATACGAAGGACCAGCAGTTAAAACGATAAAAGTAAAATAGAAAAAGAAAGAGCCAACATACAAGTGCATATCTACCGAAAATTCAAAAAAAGAAAAATGAAATAGAAACAGAAAGAGCCAACATACCAGTGAAAAGTGTTCGTTTTGGTTTGATTTTCCGCACCTCCTCCAGAGCCTTCAAATGTTATCGTGGAAATGTCAATGACAAGAAATGTAATCAGTCAACTGTTAAAATCTCTAGTTACCACTGTCCCTAGAAAAGAAAAGGATACAAAAGATTAGAGCTCACCCTTGGAAGTCCAAAATGTGTGGAGGTAGATCTATCTGGGCGCAAAGCATCCTAAAAATGTCAGGAGACGTTGCTTAGTTAGTTTAGCATTTATCCTTAACCAATTGCTGGCTAAAGGAAAGCGGAGTTCAAAGGAAGAGATAGAAAGAGCAACCACGATAAGGAGTTCACAGTCCTTTAGAAGTGGGTAAGTTTCTTCTGGTATATCGCTTACATCACTAGGAAAGCCAGGCCAGGGTACGGAGAAAGAAAACAATAGTGGCTAATATTGCTGCCTGCTGCTAAAAACTTAAAAGCGAGAGAATAAGGTTTACCTGATATAACAGGTATCCCCAAATCGAAAGCCTAAAGAACGATAACCAGAGCCATGCCACACTGGCAAAGGAATTATCTGCTAGGGAAACCAATCGAAAGCATTACCATGATCACTAACCATTTCAAATTACTATGAGCAAAATGTTTTAGTACAAATAAAAAGGGGTGCTATTAGAGTAAAAGTATTAGTGAATGCAACTAAATCAACTAGTAGAGTAAAAGTAAAGAGCCTCAACCTCAAGATCATGTACAATGAATGGATCTTCCTTTATGATGTTAAATTACAACTCTGAGACTGCAGCTCCCGGTATGATTCCACTTTTGTCTATCAAATAATAATGGGTTTTCTTCATCACCTAATGAAAGAAAATTGTGCACATTCTGAGCTAATACAAATAACAATTTCTGAAGCAAGTTACATCAACTCAAGCATGTCACTATCTCAAAGTGGCAGAACACTACTGGTGAACTTTAAGTAAAATGTAGTAAATTTTGAGAAATTCTATCCAGTAGCTGGAAAAATTATCTTTCCAGCAAACAGATATGCCCTCCAGCATTATTTTATTTTCTTTTTTGGTTTCCACCTGATGTCCGGTAATCTGGGCCAGACTGATCTGGATTTGTGCCGCGTATGGCCCATTGAGGGGGAAGCGATCCCTACAAGGAATCCCAGAGCTCGAACCTGAGAACTCAGGCTAAGGGTGGAGGGATCCTATCCATTTCACCACAGCCCTTGGTGATCCAGCATTTAATGTTTGTTGCACAGTCCCTACAACCTATCATTAAGTAGTTTGAACAATTTCAAAGAGTACTTGAATAACTATATATCATTGTGAATTTTTGTAATCTAGTCATATATAGAGTCAGGAGAAGTTCTCTGTTTATTTTATAAGTTTCCCTGAACTTGCACTGCTCTAATTTGCTTGCTTGTACATAGCAAACAACACATGATCAAGGTATTAGTTATCAAGAAAATGATTAAGGATGAATGAATTCAATTCCATAATCACTCAGCTAACTGAGGGATGCTTAACAATGTAAAGATGCATTATCATTTCGTAGCACAAATGTTCATTGTGTAACAATAGAAATCAAGAACTGCATCTTATGAATTTCAGAAGAACTCAGACCTCAAAGTCACGACTGGCCACATAAATAGGAATGGAGGGTTGGACATTGTTAGTCCAATCGCGAAGATCATCTAAACCTGCATAATAATTATCTTCATTTATTGGAGCACATGCAATTTGCATAGATATAGAGAAAGGAGGACCTTGGGGAGGGGGTTATGCAGGGAGTGTACAGGAAAAGACATATCCACATTGCACTAAGCATCACAAGTGATTTTATCAGAGACCTCCAATTGCATCAGCATGAGAATGAGTTATAATGACCGCGTCAACTGTTCTTATCCTGACACAGAAGAACTAGTCACGAGTAAGGCATACAGATCATAAGCATAAAGTTATAAACATTCTTTTTTCTTCATTAAAAGGCAGAAAAGTTAATACTATCACAGTATCCAATAAATGAAAGGAAACAGCAGAAGGAAACAATTAATCCTAGAAGAATAATACTGAAATTCTGTTGTCTAGACAAGTTAACTCAGCGAGTCCAAAATGCTCTTCAAACTATATCTTGAAACAAGCTTATATCGCTTCTTATATATGCAATCAGGTTTCACTATCACAAATTTATAAGTCCTTCCGTGATATACTTAGGACGAAATAGACATTTTGTTCTATACAAAATACTAAGCAAATGAAATAATAGCACTATCACATTGTTTCCAGCAGCACCTGCTAATGCTCGCATGTACTCTTCATGCACACAATAGGTCATGAAAAGCTTCTATCAAATATCTTTAGCAATAGCGATAGAAATATGACACGAGAAGAGTTCATATGCAAGGTTTTCAGCACTTCCATTAGCAAATGTAACACACAAAGTCTTCCTAGCTACAAGGTTTTCTTACATGGCAGGGAACAGTAAGTTATTTTGAGACATTCCTTTTTTCCCTTTGATAAGCAAAAGAACTAGGAGGCTGACGCATGTAGCACTCCAAATAAAAAGCAGTAGAATGAGTCACCCAAGACTGGAATTTAGGAGGCTGACGCATGTAGCCTTAACAGTCGTCACATACATTCACAAAGTAATAGATGAGGCCAAGTGCAAGAGACTTACCCATAAGCAGGAAATCATCTTAGAGCACTATGGTAGAAGAACCTGGATTGCACAAAGAGAAACTGCTCTTAGACAACAACACAGAACCAATAGATTTTTGTTTTTCCCACAGTTTTATCTATTTTTCCGGATAACTTTAGGGTTAGACAAGATGATGCTATGTAAGCATGTAGTTGAATCAAGGTTGACCAAGTTGACTGAACAACTTAATTCAAAATACTACCTCCACTCCAAATTAAACATCAAAAACAACAAAAACCAAGCCTTAGTCCCAAACAAGTTGGGCCCCGCTTTATGCATCCTTACTAACCATGTTACTCCATATTAACTCATCCGAGGCCAATATTATACAAAATAAAATTAATAATAGAGTAAAATAAGAAGTACTAGAAGTTCTTATACTTTCTACTAATGTATAAATCTCTGAAAGGATAAAGAACTCCTACAAAGCATAGGACGTAAAGTTAAAGTGCTAACATGACTAAATTCCAAATTTAACATCAAAATGGAATACTAAAGCATTTAAACCATTGCAATACTAAAGCATTTACAAGCTATCATGATTCAAAATTGATCTTAATCACCATTCCTGACTATTGCACTTTAAAGTCTCTCGGACATACTTGCCAACATCGATAAGGATGTTACAGTTTCCAGAGGGCCTGGTGTGACGAAGAAGGATTCCGGTGTTCAGTCTCCTATTTCTGTCCCCCGGTTCATTAGCTTTTGTGCACACCTGTAATAGGACATTAAGAAGTTCATACAAAATCAACCACTTATTTTAATTCAGCAAATACTTTTAACCCTCTAAGATGCCACATAGGCACAGAGTAGTTTTTGCAGGCTTACAGGGCATGTCTTCAAGGGGTTAGTGAGGCAGATCACACGTGGAATTCCTTCACTTGTTCCTGTTCCCGAAAATATTATTTCAGAATTGTCTGTAGATACCTCAGTTCCAGTTTGAGAACTTGCAGTACCTGTAACGTGATTAAATTTTGTTTATTGTCGAGTGAGAAGATTCTTATTAATGCAATTCAGTTATAATTAAAGCTCAATTAGAGTGAAACAAGGGTGGGACGCGAGGCAAGGGAGCCTCCAGATTGAGAATTGGGTCTTGGAAGTTGGAATATAGTCAGTGTAGCTTGGAATATAGGAACATTGACGGGTAAATCTATAGAGTTGGCGAAGATCCTCCAGAAGAGGAAGGTAAATATAGCGTGCATCAAGGAGGCTAGGCGGGTAGGTTCGAGGGCGAGGGATGCGGATGGGTATAAGCTGTGATACTCTGGAGTCCTGAAGGGTAAGAATAACAACAACAACAACTACCCTGAAGAGTCCCACAAAGTGGGGTCTGGGGAGGATAATGCGTATGCAGACCTTACCCCTACCCCGATAGGGCAGAGAGGTTGTTTCCAATCGATCCTCGGCACAGAAAAATAAAAACAAGAAAAGAAAAGACAATTCATTAGTAACTCCAGCAGAAATCGTAGAAATAGTAACCTAGGCATGAAAACCATAAAACAAATGACATGCAATGATATTAGCAAGAAACTACCGTCCGGGAGCTCAATAAAATCCGCAAGCCATCTATGGTAAACCCTATCCAACCCCTCCACACCCCGGTAATGAAGTAAGAAAAGCTCTAGTACCCCCTATCCTACAACCCTGATGTTTGACCTCCAGACCTTCCTATCAAGTGCCATGTCCTCGGTAATCCGCAGTCTTGCCATGTCCTGCCTAATCACCTCTCCACAATACTACTTAGGCCGCCCTCTACCTCTTTTCGAACCCACCACCGCCAGCCGCTCACACCTCCTCACCGGGGCATCAAGGCTTCTCCTCCGCACGTGCCCGAACCATCTGAGCCTCGCTTTCCGCATCTTCTCATCCACCGGAGCCACGCGCACCTTCGCCCGAATATCTTCATTCCTAATCCTATCTATCCTAGTGTGCCCGCACATCCACCTGAGCATCCTCATCTCCGCTACCTTCATCCTCTGAATATGGGAGTTCTTAACCGGCCAGCACTCTGCCCCATACAACATGGTCGGTCTAACCACAGCTCTATAAAACTTACCCTTGAGTTTCGGTGGCACTTTCTTGTCACACAAGACTCCTAATGCAAGCCTCAATTTCATCCAGCCCGCCCCGATACGATGAGTGACGTCCTCGCCGATCTCTCCATCCCCTGAATCACCGACCCGAGGTACTTGAAGATGTCCCTTTTGGGGATGACCTGAGATCCAAGCTTCACGTCCATGCCTACTTCACTCGACTCGACGCTAAACTTGCACTCCAGGTACTCTGTCTTAGACCTACTTAATTTGAAACCCTTGGACTCGAGGGTCTGTCTCCAGACCTCCAGCCTCTCGTTAACACCAACTCTCGTCTCGTCAATCAGAACTATGTCATCAGCAAATAACATACACCATGGCACATCCCCTTGAATATGGTGTGGCAGTGCATCCATCACCAAGGCAAATAGGAATCGGCTAAGCGCAAATCCTTGATGCAGCCCCATAACCACCAGGAAATGCTCTGAGTCGCCTCCCACCGTCCTAACCTTAGTCTTAGCTCCATCGTACATGTCCTTGATCGCTCTGATGTAGGCTTCCGGCACGCCCTTTGCCTCCAGACATCTCCACAGCACCTCCCTAGGGACCTCGTCTTACGCTTTCTCCAAGTCAATAAACACCATGTGCAGGTCCTTCTTATCCCTGAACTGTTCCACCAATCTCCTAACAAGGTGGATTGCTTCCGTAGTGGAGCGGCCCGGCATGAAACCAAACTGGTTGTCAGATACAGACGTCGTCTTCCTCACCCTCGCCTCAACCACCCGCTCCCAGACTTTCATGGTATGGCTTAGTAATTTGATTCCCCTATAGTTGTTACAACACTGGATATCACCTTTGTTCTTATACAAGGGCACCACTGTACTCCACCTCCACTCCTCCGGCATCCTCTTAGCCTTAAAAATTACATTGAACAACCCAGTCAGCCACTCCAATCCTGTCTTACCCACGCATTTCCAGAACTCAACCGGAATTTCGTCCGGCCCGGTCGCTTTACCCCTACTCATCATACGCAACGCCCCCACGACCTCTTCCACCCTAATGCGCCTGCAATACCCAAGATCACGACGACTCTCTGAATGCCCCAGCTCCCCTAGCTCTATATTCCGATCCCCCTCCTCGTTAAGAAGATCACGGAAGTACGACTGCCACCTCCGCATAATCTGAGACTCCTCCATCAATACTCTACCATCCTCGTCCTTGATGCACCTCACTTGGTCTAGGTCCCGAGCCTTCCTCTCCCTCGCTTTAGCCAACCGAAATAACTTCATGTCCCCGCCTTTTTCCCCCAATTCCTCGTACATACGACCAAACGCCGCATGCTTGGCCTCTGTGACCGCCAGCTTCGCCTCCTTCCCCGCCACCTTGTATCTTTCTCTGTTCACTCTCCTCTTCTCATCGTTTGTGCTCCCTGGCAACTTCGCGTACGCTACCTTTTTCGCCTCCACTTTTCCCTGGACTACATCATTCCACCACCAGTCGCCTTGATGCCTGCTTGAATAACCCTTCGCTACCCCTAGCACATCCCTCGTCGCCTCCCTCACAAAGTTCACTGTCGCAGACCACATAGCGCTCGCATCCCAGTACTCCTCCAAGCTCCACTATCAGATAACCTTCTCTCCAGCTCCTGGGCTTTCTCCTTAGTCAAAGCTCCCTATCTAATCCGCGGTCGGCACCGAGCATCCCTCCTCTTCCTCTTCACCCAGATTCCGACGTCCACCACTAAGAGTCTATGCTGAGTCGCGAGGTACTCACCAGGGATAACCTTGCAATCCTTGCACAACCCTCTATCACACCTTCTGAGGAGGAGGTAATCAATCTGAGTCTTTACCGCCGAACAAAGACTCTTAATCGATAGGGATCTTAGAGAGTCTGTGCTAGAGGTTAGGCGAGTGAATGATAGATTAATGATTATTAAGTTGGTGGTTGGAGAGTGTAATGTCGTTAGCGCTTACGCCCCGCAAGCAGGCTTGGATGAGGAGGTTAAGATGCGCTCTGGGAGAGGCTGGATGACATTGTGCGTAATATTCCGCCTGCCGAGAGGTTATTTATAGGAGGGGATTTCAACGGTCATATTGGATCGTTTGCAGGCGATTATAGCGAGGTGCATGGCGGCTTCGATTTTGGGGATCGAAACTGAGGAGGTACTTCGTTGTTGGATTTCGCTAAGGCATTTGAGCTGATGATTGCGAACTCGAGTTTCGGGAAGAGGGAAGAGCACTTGGTTACTTTACAAAGTACAGTGGTGAAGACTAAGATTGACTATCTCCTCCTTCGGAGATGTGACAAAGAGTTGTGCAAGGATTGCAAGGTTATCCCGGGTGAGACCCTCGCAACGCAGCATAGGCTCTTGGTGATGGACGTCGGTATAATGAAAAGGAGGAAGAAGAGATTTGTACGAGGACGACCGAGGATCAGGTGGGGTGCCTTGACTAAGGATAAAACTCAAGAGTTGGGAGGGAGGTTATCGGTTATGGAAGCCTGGAGGAGTAGTGGGAATGGGAGCAATATTTAGTCGACGACGACGGCTTGTATAAGGGAAGGGGCGAGAGAGGTGTTAGGGGTCTAGTCGGGCTACTCTGGTGGACACAAAGCGACTGGTGATGGAATGAAGAGGTCCAAGGTAAAGTGGAAGCGAAGAAGGCGGCGTACCTGAAGTTAGTAGGTAGCACTGGTGAGGAGGAGAGGAGAGCAAACAGTGAGAGGGATAAGGCTGCTAAGAAGCAGGCGAAGCTGGCGGTCACAGAGGCTAAGACTGCGGCTTTTGCTCGGTTGTACGAGGAACTGGGGGACAAAGGCGGGGAGAAGAAGCTATTCAAGTTGGCCAAGGCGAGAAAGAGGAAGGCTCGGGATCTGGACCAAGTGAGGTGCATCAAACTCTGAATGAAGAAGGGGATCAGGATATTGTACTAGGTGAATTGGGGCATTCCGAGCGTCACCGTGAATTTAGGTATTGTAGGCGCATCCAAATTGCAGAGGTCGTGGAGGCTATGCGTAAGATGAGTAGGGGTAGAGCTATCAGGCCAGACGAGATTCCGATAGAATTTTGGAGGTATGTGGGTAGAGCAGGTTTGGAGTGGCTGACTGGGCTGTTTAATGTTATTTTCAGGATGAAGAGGATGTCGGAGGAATGGAGGTGGAGTACGGTAGTTCTGTTGTACAAGAACAAAGATGATATCCAGAATTGTAACAACTATACGGGTATCAAATTACTGAGTCATACCATAAAAGTTTGGGAGAGGGTGGTTGAAGTGAGGGTGAGGAGGACCGTGTCTATTTCTGATAACCAGTTCAGGTTCATGCCGAGGTGTTCTACTACAGAAGCTACCCACCTTATTAGGATATTGATGGAGCAGTACAGGGATGAGAAGAAGGATCTTCACATGGTGTTTATTGATCTGGAGAAAGCGTATGATAAGGTTCCTATAGAGGTTCTATGGAGATGCTTGGAGGCAAAAGGTGTGTCGGTTGCTTACATTAGGGTGATTAAGGACATGTATGATGGAGCTAAGACTCGGGTTAGAGCAGTGGGAGGGGACTCAGAGCATTTTCCGGTTGTTATGGGGCTATACCAAGGATCTGTGCTCAGCCCATTCCTATTTGCCCTAGTGATGGATGCTCTGACACGCCATATTCAAGGGAGGTGTCATGTTGTATGTTATTTGTTGACGACATTGTTCTGATTGATGAGACGCGAGGCGGCGTCAACGAGCGGCTTGAGGCTTGGAGACAGGCTCTTGAGTCTAAGGGTTTCAAGTTGAACAGGACTAAGACGGATTACCTAGAGTGTGAGTTCAGCGTTGAGCCGACAGTAACAAAATTGGACGTTAGGCTTGGATCACAGGTCATCCCTAAGAGTGGCAGTTTCAAGTACCTTGAGTCGGTTATACAAGGGGATGGGAAGATCGACGAGGATGTCACTCACCGTATAGGGGTGGAGTGGATGAAGTGGAGGTTAGCGTTCGGCAAAGGTAAGTTTTATAGAGTAGTGGTTAGACTGGCTATGTTATATGGGGCTAAGTGTTGACCAGTTAAGAACTCACATATCCAGAAGATGAAAGTAGCAGAAATGAGTATGTTGAGGTGGATGTGTGGACACACTAAGATGGATAATATTAGGAATGAAGATATTCAGGAGAAGTTGGGTGTGGCCCCACGGATGACAAGCTACAGGAAGCTAGGCTCAGATGGTTCGGCCACGTTCAGAGTAGAAGTCCAGATACCCTGGTAAGGAGTTGCGAGCAGCTGGCTTTGGTGGACGCAAGGAGTGGTAGAGGGTGGCCTAAGAAGTATTGGGGAGAGGTGATCAGGCAGGACATGGTGAGGCTTTAGATTACCAAGAACATGGCCCTAGATAGGAAGTTGTGGAGGTCGAGCATTAGGGTCGTAGGTTAGGAGGTAGTTATGCATATTTCTACGGCGCGCCAGAGTGAGGCTAATCTGTTAGGATTTTGTCTTAGACTGCTAATGGTTAATGTTGAGTTCACATTACTCTTTCGTTCCTCTTAGTGTCGAGCTTTATCTATTGGTTATTGTTTTGCTTTTCGTGTATGTTCTTGTGATGCTGTTATTTCTTTCTAAGGTTTATTGATGGTACTGATATATTGTTTCTTTTCGTATTCTTCGGCCGAGTGTCTATCGGAAACAGCCTCTCTACCCCTCGGGACAAGGGTAATGTGTGCGTACACACTACCCTCCCAGACCCCAATAGTGGAATTTCACTGGGTTGTTGTTGTTGTAATTTGAGTGAAACAAATTTTCTCGGTTTGCTTCTCTTTATAGAAGATCAGCAGAATAAGAAATAACCACGGTATTAATCAAACGCTCAAGGAGCTATTGAAATTAACCATAGTCCATACATAAGTAAAAGATACTTACTAGACTGAAGAGAAGCTGTGAGGACGCGTTTGAACTGCGAATACCCTTGCTTTGATATTAAGATTGATTTGTTATTGGTGAAGGAAAATTGGCGGGTGGAACGGGCGATAGAGAGATGTGTATGGGGAGGAGGACGAACAATTCCTAGAAAGATCGCCATTTACACTTGATAGGAAGTAGTAACCCGCTGCTTATGCTTTTGAGATTCCGATGTAATGCCGGCAACTAAACCCCCCGCACCGGCTACGATTCCGTTCCACTGTTTGATTTGTAAGAAAATATGTTGGGCCCTGTAGAATACGGGCTTGGTCGATGTGTTTCCCGGTCAGCCTTAATGACAAGATAGCGGGAGGAATTCAAAAATATTTACATTTTACGAGTGGTTATTGAAAAATAGTCATATTTTTTAAAGTAATCTATAGCCATTTTTTATACGGAAAAGGGTCTGATCTATTCTTATATTATATCCAGTTCGTCAAAGAGGGGTATACGTGTCGAATAGTAGGAGGGGGGCAATTTTATGGTCCAATAGTATAACAGGGGATAACTATAAACAATTTATCATAATAGAGAGAAAGATCAGGCCCTTTTCCGCTTTTCATATAAAGATAAATCTGAACAAAAATACTGCTCAAAATCCGAAAAATATTCAACATAATATACTGGAACTCCAGTATATTATACTGGTCACTGGAGTAACAGTTATATCAGTCCAGCATAATATGTTGGAAGTTCATACATAAGTGCTCCAATCTCTAGTATATTATGCTAGAACTTTTCGCGTGTTGGGGTTCCAGCATAATATGCTGCAAGTTCATACACAGGAACACCAATCTCCAGTATATTATGCCGGAACTTTTCGTGTTGCAGCCGAATAATAGCTATTTTTCAATGACTTTGCAACACTGATTTTTTTTCAATTAGTTGTCCGAAAACTGACTAGCCCGTGTTATTTTTACCAAGATAGCCCGTTTTGAGCCAGGCCTAATGACAAAGTTATTCAAGTAATTTTCGTCGGTTATCCTTATTGTTTAGTAAATTGCAAGTTATACATTTGGCCGGTTGTCAAAAAATAATTACATTCGCTAGCTAAAATATAAAAATATATATCCTATAATAATATTAAATATATATTTTATCGGCTATTATTTATTGAAACGGCTAGATTGTGTAGTTTTCCCTTTTAAGTAGTAAATGACCCTCTTTTTATTTCTTTTAGCAATTTATGTTTCTCTTAAACCACGATCTGAATATATATTTTTAGCAAACTAAAAAATTTATGGGATTATGTTACACTACGGTCTAAAATATTATAAGATATTGCAAATTATAGACATAAATTTAATAGTTTGACTGTAAGGTTGGTCAAATTGAAAATTATGAGCAAACATTAGACCCTGAGACTAAAATTGTATAGAAGAGCCAATATTTTTTTTTTAAATAGGAGCTAAATCTAATCAAATGGACTTAAAGTGGGACATTTGCGTAAATTAGCCGAGTTATTCTTAACATTTGTTGTCTCTTTTGTTTACCTTTAAAATTGGATAAGAATTAAAATTATAATGTGTTTTTAAGGGTACGCGATTTTACTCAATACCAATTGATAAATATGAAGATAAATAACTGGATTGAACAAATAAAGTAAAGCAACCCAATGTTTGAACAAAATTCAGTCCTCAAATTTGAGTACCCTCGAACTGATTGGTGCAAGAACAATTTAAAAATATAATAAGCTAATGGACAAGAATGTAAACGAGAGAGAGAATTATATTGCTTTGATATCTGAGAACAGTGTCCTACGAACGATTAGAACTCCTCTTTATATAGTAGAGGAATTTCACTTATGGTTTAAACTCTAATTACATAAGGAAATCCCACGATTAGCTAATTAACCATTTCTGATTTGATCTGTTCCTATATTTACGCCATGATCCTCGACCAGTTACGGATATCTCGCCTTTACGTTATTGTGCTATCTTCGATCTTACTCTATGTCTGTCTCATTTGGCTTCGATTGCTACTAGCCTCGATCTTGATAAATATCTCGATTCTGAACTCGGTGTCTTATCTCTGTGATTTAGCCCGTCGTCCTTCGATGCAACCTCCCGGTCTCGGTCAAATAGTAAAATCGGGTGGGCCCGGTTTTAACAGTATACATATAGTCCCCTCATTTTTTGGAGTGTAATGACAAGAAACGAATTGAGCCTTCGAATCTTTTACCTCAACCTGTTATGACGTCATCCCCGTGACCTAAGCGACGGAAGTGACGGAAACGTCCTATCGGTACAGTTCCCCAAATCACTAATGAGTGTCAGTTGGTGGTCGGCCATTAGTGCCTTTGAACCGTCGCCGTGAATCCCATAAATAGGCCCTCTTCACATTGATTCAAATTTTACTTTCACCTACCTCTAATTCCCCAAGCTTTTACATCTCCTAAGTTCTTCCCTTCTGTAAGATTTTCAGGATTTGTTGTTAACCCCTTCTTAAACATCAAATTCTATCATATTCTTTCTTATTCAAACTTAAACGAGAATGGCAAAAACATCCAAAACAGTTCCCCAAAAGGAAAAAGCTTCTTCATCGCAGCCGGCCGGTGACAAAACGCCGGTGGATCCGCGCCCTGAGGAGTGTGTTCCCGGAGGGTGTGCCCTTAATTCCGACTTTAAGATTGAGAAAACTTCCACGGTCCCTGGTTGATGCGAGCCTATGTCGAGGTACATATGCTCTATAATTGAGACCTTCGTCAAGCAGGTAAAGAGCGACTGCAACTAGGAAGGAAAAGAGGTGGTGATTCGAACCTCCAAAGAAAATATCACCACCCACGTGGAAGGGTTTCTGAGTATTTGCACTTACCCTTTCCCATTGGGGCCCTTCGACCCTGTCATTGTCGCTTTTTCCCGTGAGTACCAGACAACCCTGGGCAAAATCCATCCCTCATTTTGGCGAATAGTCATTCTGCTCTGATTTTTCTTGAGCAAAGTCGAGGGGATGTCTTTCACCCTCAACCACCTCATCAGATTGTATAGTCCCCGTCCCTATCGAGGCGGGTTGATAAAACTCCAGCGTCGAGCTACCAAGGTGTTTTTCTCGAGCATAGATGAGGACAAATATCGAGGCTGGATGGGCATGTTCGCTCGAGTAAGGACTTCCGATCTAATCCCGACAGAGAAATGCTATTTCCTGAGAAATGGAATATGAAATGTAAGTATTATTTCTGTTAGCTTCCATGTATCATTTCATTCCTACGCTTTTTCTCATCAATGTATTTTTCCATGATGTAGTGGTTTCATGGATGCCCTGTGCGATTCCTGACCTCGAGAGCTGGGTTCGGAACCTGGCCTCGACTTCCATGTACGCCGAGCGTTGTTGATGTATTTAGCAAAAGGCCGATGGGAGGCCAAGAATCATGGTAAGCACCATTTTCACATATCTGATGATTTGATCAAGATATCCTTCTTATACATATTCAATTTTCTCGTGTGCAGGCTTGGGAAAAGATGCGGTCATGAGGCCCCCGTATGGTGAGGAGGAGACTTCGACCCCGTTCTCGAAGCCGGCAAAGGACAAGAAGAGGAAAATGACCTCAGCTTCCGAGGACCCCAAGCCTAAGAAAAATCTGATTCGTAAACCGAAGAAACACATTGTTTCCCTGCTTGCGGATGTGATTCAACGGCTAAGGGAGGAAGAAGAAGAAGAAGATGAAGAAGATGGCTCGGAACTGGTGACCCGAGTGAAGAAAACCATCGAGGCCCCGAAGGCCGCTGAACTGGTGGTGGTTCATGAGGTCCCGCCTCGAGCTGAGGGGGCATTGGAGAAGGACTCGGGCAAAGTACCTGAGTAATAAAACATCGAGGATGCCCCCCACTGAAATTAGCAAACGGTGGGTAGGGGTGTGCATTCAATTTATCGATTCGATTTTGACCCTTATCGATAATTACTTATCGATTATCGATTTGTACATATGCTTATCATTATCGTTTCAATAAGGTTTCGATTTTTTTGATTTCTATTTATCGATTTTTGGGGCTTATCGATTCGGTTATGGATTACACCAATAAGAAAATTTGCGGGATTCCGCGAAAAGTATATCGCTGTAAACACGCCTAACTAATATGGACAAAAAGAAGCTAAAATAAGACGAACGTCGTTTATAACATCTCCAGGAAGATCCTAATTTCAGCCATTCCCATCTTTGCTTGCACTATAATTTTCAATACTTTTTTAGCACAACTTCAAACTTTTTCAGTACAACAACGAAGTGCCATGAACACTAAATTAACTAAAAAAATTCATATCCCCCCAGCTTCCCTTCAATCAGTTCCTTACATATTGTTAATATTCATAGTCCCTCTCTATGACACATGTTTCGTCCCATTCGCGAGAAATTCACCGGTCATGATTCAGGTATATATTATTGAAATATGTGAGCATTTCATTTAAAATTTTAACCAGTCAGAAAGAGTACAATTTTAATTATTTTATTTATATTATGCCGTCTCAACAAGTACCACCCCTCTGCAATGTATAGGTTTTGGCCTATTTGTCGCGACTTCTCCATGGTATCAGCAACCTTAATGGAAAACAAAAGGAGAATTTCTGTAGTGAACGAAAATAAAACCATATCAATATTGTGGATCACCCCACAATTCTTGATTTTTGGAATATCTGAAATGTTCACTGCAGTTGGACTTATTGAATTCTTTTACAAACAATCTTTAATAAGGATGCAATCCTTTTTAACAACCATTACTTATTGCTCATATTCATTTGGCTTTTATTTAAGCTCAGTTCTTATTTCCTTAGAAAATAAGATCACTTCAAATTCATCACATGGTGGCTGGCTTAGTGACAACAATCTCAACAAAGACAGACTTGATCTCTTCTATTGGTTGTTGGCAGTGCTGAGCTTTCTCAACTTCCTCGACTATCTGTTTTGGGCTACGTGGTATTCCAAAAATCAAACTTCATCAACAACAATACAGCAAGATTTTAATTCCAAAGTTGCTGGAGACGTTAGTATAGTATAATAGGGTTATGGACTTAGGGTAAAGGAAAGGGTATATTTGTCTTTTTAGTATATCTTATCGGTTTATCTATAAACCGATAACCGAAGAGGACAAAATCAAAATAAAAATCGATAACTCGATAAAGAAAATTTCAAAATTGAAATCGATAAATCGATAAACCGATAACAAATAATCGATTCGATTTATCGATAAACTAATTTGAATGCACACCCCTAACGATGGGTATGTTTGAAGGGACCGGCCCTGAAGCCATCCGAGCTGAAGAGAATGCCCCAAGTGACTCGCTTGGGGAAATAGTAATTGGGAACTCGCCTTCTCTCCCTATATTTTTCGATGAGGCGAGTATCGGCTCGAGTGATGCATCGAGTCTCTTTGATGAGTCTTAACAAGCCCTGAATCGAGTAAGTTTCAATTTCCTTCGTTGATGTCACATTCTTCCATTTCGTGTCTAACTTCTTTTATTTTTCACATAGGCTTTGGCACTCCATCAGGAGGCATTCTCCAAGCCCTGAGAGGAGCTGAGCCGATGTGAGGCCGATCTCCGAGGGCTCACAGAGGAGAAAAATGCCCTCAAACTTCTTAGTAGGCAAAAAGAAGAGGAGATTAAGGACCTCCGCACCGAGTTGGCCAAGGCTCGCCAAGATCAAACCGACCTGATCGAGCAGGTAATGAAAATATTAAAATCTCATAGGCTCGATTAGGGAACGGTGGCTAACATTTCAATCTCACAGTTGCAGTAGAAGATTGAGAGGATCGAGCAGTTCCGCGAAGAGATCAGTACGATGAAGGCGGAGTCCTTGGGGTGGAAATAAGGCATGGACCGCTTTGCTACAGAAAAAGATATTGCTCGAGCCCAATTGTCATCGATCAAAATCCATCTTCGAGGAATGAAGGAGAAGAGCTCAGCTCAGGCAAAGAAGATAGAGGAGCTCGAGGCTCGGTTGGCTTCCGAACTTTCAAAGGACAAATCTGAGGCCGAAAAGGCAAAGGCTGAGGCGATCGTGGCCGTCTACCACACCGATGCTGAAGCCGTTCAAGTCCAAGAGAGAGAGGCTGTCGAGATCGCTAAAACTCGAGCACATTGGATTGTTGAACTTGCCAAATGCCTATCTCGGAGGAGAACTCTCGAACAGATCCACGCTCGAGGTTTCGATCTTACCGACGAGATAGTAAAGGCTAAATAGCATGAAGTTGATGCTAGAGCGCTGGCCTATTCTTATGATGATGATGATGATGATGATGGCAGCAAGAGTGGTTCCGAAAATGGGGAGGACCTCGATGAAAAAGCTGCCCCCGAGAATAGTTAGGAGCTTTAGTATTTTTTCTTTTACGTAGGACCTTGATCGGTCCTTTGTAAATATCTTCATATGTATAAAACATTTCTTTTTTTCTTTGTCTTGTCTTTATCTCGACTTCTACCTTGTGAAATTTTGATTCACTTATGCCTTGTGAAAATTTTGTTCGTAAATTCGAAGCTTAGGCAACTTGATCGAAGTCAGACTAATGTAGTCGAGTGAGTACTTGATCGAACTCGAAGTAGGATGATTCTTAGGTTTTAGTTGAGTGAGGATTATTTCTCAAACTAAAAAAATATAACGTCCCTTAGGCTCTTGAATTGGGCCGATATGGCTTCAAAAGAGTGGCTTTTTCCCTTTTTGGCTCAAAACAATTTAATCATATAAAAATTTGTCATGCCTTAGCATGAGATAAGTCTGTACCCATTAGGTTTTTCGGGGTTTAGTATTATGTAACCCTTTTCTTTTTTATGCCTTAGCACAAAATTGATTAGTACAAAATTGTACGAGAGTTCGAAAAATTCGATACCTTTAGGGTTTTGCGAGGGCTAACGTTGTCGAAACCCTTTTGTTATTTTATCGAGGGTAGCCTTTTTAACCGATTTATAAAAGTATTCGAAGGCATGTTTTCATTACGGAATTTAGTCGTTTCCGAATCGTGTTAGTTTTGTCGTAGCCTTGGGTTCTGTCTCTTAGACTTATTTCCCGATTATACTTCGAACTTGTTCGAAGTGTATTTGAAGTGTCAGTCCCCGGGTGGGGTGGCCTTGGCCTATAAAATTGAGGATTGCATTTTTAAGTTCCTATGATCTCGAGGTTTAATAATTCGATCATGTCGATTTTCGGGAGGGAGTCCCCGAGTATGGGGTAAGTTGTTTGAACTTCAGTTGTGATCGGCCCTTAAGCCAGTTTCTACAATAGATCATAAGTGTGAAATTGTAAAGTATAAATTTTTCTAAGGCATGGAACATGTGGTAAGGAAAAATACTTCTTTCAATAGATTATACATGCGTACATGTTTTGCCATTAGGGCTCGAGTAATCAATATGGACACGGTTCATTCGACTGTTTGTCCCTTTACAAAATTTACCTATCAAGACCTTGTTGACACGAAGTATTTTTCTTGTAATCATCCGAAGGTGATTCCCCCCAGTATTCGAGGTTGATTGTAAAGAAGCCTCGGATACTGTTGAATTTATCTAAGTTAGCACGAACAATGGTTTCCTTATTAAAAACCTCACCGGAAAAACCCATTTGGGATAAAAATTGGTCTAAGGGAAAAAGAGTGTGGCGCGTGCTTTCAGACCTAAGGACTTCGTGTTTGGATAAAACTTTGATGTTTTCTATTGAACACCTGCAACTAAATATAAATGAAAAAGGAGAAGGTCATACCTCAACAATAGTATCGTTTGAGGAGTGATATGTTCCAATTATTTGGTAATTGTTCGTCGTTCATCGTGCCAAGTTTGTAGGATCCTTTTTCGACGATATCGAGGACCTGATATGGTCCCTCCCAATTTGGTCCAAGTTTTCCTTCGTGTGGGTCTCGAGTATTGAGGGTGACTTTTCTCATAACTAAGTCCCTGATTCTAATGTGGAGAAGATTGGCTCTTCGATTGTAGCACCTTTCGATCCGCTGCTTCTGTGCGGCCATTCGAACGAGGGCGACTTCCCAGTTTTCATCTAGCAATTCGAGGCTTGTATTCATAGCCTCGTGATTTGACTCTTCCGTTGTATATCGAAACCTGATGTTAGGTTCCTCGACTCCGACCGGGATCAGAGCTTTGGTTCCATATACTAAAGAGAACGGTTTTGCCCTCGTACTGGATTTTGACGTTGTTCGATACGCCCAAAGAACCTCGGACAATATTTCTCTCCATTTTCCCTTAACGTCGTTTGATCTTTTCTTTATATTTTGAATGATGGTCTTGTTTGTTGATTCAGCTTGTCTGTTCCCACTAGGGTGATATGTCGTTGATAAGATACCTTTTATTTTGTGCTCTTCGAGAAACTTTGTTACTTTGTTGCCGATGAATTGCTTTTCATTGTCGCATATGATCTCGACAGGCATCCCGAATCGACATATAATATGGTCTCATATGAAGTTTATAACTTCTTTTTCTCTAACTTTCTCGAAGGCATGTTCTTCAAGCCACTTAGAGAAATAGTCATTCATAAAAAATGAATTTAGCTTTACCTGTGGCCGATGGTAGTGGGCCGACGATATCCATTCCCTATTTCATGAACGTCCATGGGGATATGAGTGAATGGAGTTTCTCTCAGGGTTGGTGGATCATCGGTTCATATATTAGGCACTTGTCGCACTTTCGAACGAATTCCTTAGTATCCTATTCCATATTGGCCCAATAGTATCCTGCTCTGATGACTTTGTGAACCAATGACTAGGCACCTGAATGATTTCCACTAGTGCCCTCGTGAATTCCACGCAGGACGTAGTCGGTGTCTCCGGGACCCAAACATATTGCCAACGGTCCATCGAACATCCTTCTATATAGTGTTCCATGTTCGGCCAATGTCAATCGTGCGGCCTTTGTACGTAGAGTCCTCGATCCCTTAGGGTCCGATGGAAGCTCCCCGTCTTTTAGATACTCGATATATTTATTCCTCCAATCCCAGGTTATACTTGTGGAGTTTATTTCGGCGTGGACTTCTTCGATCACTGACTTTGAAAGTTGTACGACAGTCCCCGAGCTAATTTTGTCGTCTTCGACCGATGACCCTAAATTTGCAAGGGCATCGGCCTCACTGTTTTGTTCTTGAGGTACATCCTGTAGGGTTCATTCTTTAAGTCGGTGTAGTGTCACCTGTAGTTTGTCCAAGTACCTCTGCATTCGATCTTCTCGAACCTCGAAGGTTCTATTGACTTGGTTTACCACAAGTAGGGAGTCACATTTGCCCTCGATGACCTCTGCTCCCAAACTCTTAGCTAGCTCGAGACTGTTTAACCAAAGAATTAGATTCTCTTTCAAAGCTATTTTAAGAAGTACTCAGGTTTTTTATAACCAAGAGAATACGCTAATAATTATAATTAGGCTCGTAAATAGAAAGCAACAAAGATGTGTAAAAGTAAGTGTATTTCAATAGTGGTTCGAACGTGTCCTTACAAGTTATATTTTACTCCCTTTTATAGGAAATTTCTTAATATAACGTGTACTCTTCTTAATGATTGAGCATTAATGACTAATAGTGGCATTAATGTAACGTTATAATGGTTAATCGTAATTGTTGCATGAAGATTATGTAAAGTTTGGCTTATTGATTGAAGATCTTCGAATCTACCCTTTATTCTGCCTTGAATCATTCTGACCATGTCTCTTCATCTCCTCAATTAGATTGAGATTCCCGTATCTAATTACCTCGTGGTTATGTCGTTCCGTTCCTCTTTGTCTCGTACCTCTTCGTAAAGTCTCGTCCAGTTGTCATGTTTTTATTTCTCCTCATGGATTGCTTTATCATCATAATTAGCACACGTGTGAAGCCTATTTTTATCAATACAGATAGTCCCCCCCACTTACAATTTATTTATTAATTAAATATGTGTCACTCGTACGCAGAGATTATTGTTGGAAGTATGATTTTCCAGTTGTAGTTCCTAATGATAACCAAAGAATAACCTCTTATAGAACTGGGTATTCTTATGTATATACTAAGGGTGTTTATCGGGCGGGCTGGGACGGGCTGGACACAAAAAGTGTCAGCCCGTTCGGTTTCGGGGCGGGCTGGTCGCGGGTTGGGATTTTTCGGGTTCTATAGGGCCCGTACGGGTTCGGTCTTAACGAGCTCGGGCGGTTCGGGCTTAATATATTTTTTTAAAATTAAGTTATATTTTTCTATAGCGTACAGATTTTTTTTTAAAAAAAATAAAAAAAAATGGGGTTAACGGGCTGAACCGGGCTGTAGCCCGTTAAGAACCAGTTAAGGGCTTAACGGGTTGTAGCGGGTTCGGGTACCCGTTAAAAAAAAACTTAACGTTAATAGCCCGGCCCCCGCCCAACCCGTCCCAACCCGCCCTAGTCGCTACAGTAACGGGCTGACCCGGGTTGAACCGGGTTGTTAGCGGGTCAGCCCGGCCCAATTAACACCCTTAGTATATACTTATCCCTTCACATTTGTATTCAAGCCTCCCATCGACCCTGTTATCATTGAATTTTGTCGATTCTTCAATGTTTGCTTGGGACAAGTCGGTCCTCTTGTTTGGAGGGTAGTTGTGTGCCTTAGGTATTTGGCCAATTTAGCTTCTGTCCCCTTTACTTTCCATCATCTTATTCACCTCTATTCCCCGATGTTATTCCGCCAAGGAGGTTTTACTCTCGCGGCTAGGAGTAAAAGAGTGTTAGTTATTCCGGATGATGACAAGGATAGAGGGTGGTATGCTCAGTATGTTGTTGTCCCTACTGCAGGTTTAGTAGGTGAAGAAAATCTCCCCTTCCCTGAGAAGTGGAACTTTGCACGTGAGTACAATTTTGCTCACTTTCCTTTTTTGTTTTTAATAAACTATCAGTACCGTGACTATTTCTTTTTCTTTTGCAACAACCATGGGAACCGTCGAGAATGTCTCCAGTTTTCGTGATTGGGTCGAATTTTTTTTTAATCTCTCCTTTAGAAGAACGTTCGTGGAAATACCTCTCTTCGAGGTTTGGTTGGAAGGTGAAAACCCATGGTAAGTGGGTTTTTTTTACTTCTTTATTTTCCCTTTTTTAGCTTATCTGATCCCTTTCATTTGTTAGGGTTTCCTGCTCGTGGGATTTCTGTTGCTGCTGCGTCCGCTTCAAAACTTTCCCTGGCTAAGGCGCAGGAAATCATTGTTGGCTCCTCCTCATCGAAAAGGAAGGCAAGTGGGCCCCAGACCTTGGAGGATGAAGAAGAACATGAGGAAGGTTTGCTGATCCATAGGTCGAGAAGGAGGAGGGTAATCTCTGACGATGAATTTATCCCACTATTTATCCTCCCGTGCTTGAATCAGAACTTTCCGCTCCTGAAGATGCAACTCCCTTTCCTGTTCATGAGTCAACTGATCAACTGTTCCAATTGGGTTTTGGTACAGTTTCTGATGAAACACCTCTTGCTATTTTCCCTCTGTCTGCTCCTGCAAAAATTTCATTTACTGCTCCGTTGCTATTTCTGCTCCCATTGATGTTTCTACTCCTCAGCCTATTCCGCCCGTGTCTCCTTCATCATCCCCTACTTCCATGCCTTCTATTGCCGAAGTATGGTCTTCCAGTAGGGAGGTGATGAAGCAAGTACTGATAGAGGTTCCTGCAGGAGGCAGCCTCTTGAAAAAATTAGGCCAGGCTGATGTTTGGTTAAAGCCCCTGATAGGCCCGGTGGAGAAGTCTAAGCTGGAGAGTCATAGATCCTTAACTTGGATGAACGAGATTGTGAACTCGTCCCTAAAGGTAGACTTTAAACCATTCCTCTCTCTTTTCATATCCTTTACCGTATCTAACTTATCCTTTTATGCAGATAAATCTTGTCGGCACAGAGTTAATGAAAAAATCGTTCAAATGGAGAAACTAGCTAATGACTATCATACTGAGGCTGACAATTGGAAGGAGAAGTTCAAGAGTTTGCAGCTTGATATGGAGGCAATAGAGAAGGATAAATGTACCTTGGAGCAGTGGATCAGAGTTATTGCAGCGGAATTGGCCATAGAGAAGGCATCATCAAACCATGCAGGTAAGGATAAAAGCATATTGGAGTCTTCCTTTTGCGGAGCAACTTTATCGTGCCGCTGAAGAGATAAGGATCCTAAGGCTTTGTTGGATCAAAAGGAAGCTTACTTTGGTGCACTCGTGCAATTGCTTACCCAGACCCAAGAAGACCTTCGTAAATCTTCCGAATAGGTCCAATTTCCGGAAAGATCCCTTGCACCTTTGCAGGCTTCTCATGATGTTGTCGTGGTTGAGAGAGATGAGCTAAGAGCCGAAGATGAACAATGGTAGAAAGACTACGAGGCTCTTGAGGACAAAGCAACTGTTGATGTTAGTTGGGCTTATTTGAATGCCCGACTTGACACATTGACGGAAATGGGCCAAGAGAATTTTGACGTGGAAGCTGAAGTTGCCAAGACCAAAGAGACGATTGAAAAGTCTCGGCAAAGTCAGAACTTCTCATCACTTGAAGTTGAGGTCCCCGATGAAGCTTCTGCACNAAACCCCCCCCCCCCCCCCCCCATCTAGTGAAAGAGTTTATGGAACTTGGTCTTTTTTTTAATTTGGAACAATTAGTGGTACACCCGGTCCCATTGGGGGTAAAGTTTGGTCCTTGTAAGTCCCCAACTTACAACTTAGGGGAAACTTTTGTACAAACAAATCCGGCTTAGACTAACTTAATACTTAGTTTTTTGCAGTAATATTAATATTAATATTAATATCACCATGACTTTCGATTTCTTGAGTTTTTGTTTTACTCTTAAGTTTTTGCATGCTTCTTTTTAGGGTTTTTGTTTTACCCCTTAGTTTTTGACTTTGCATTGAAAATGTTTTGATTTATCGTACCTTTTCGTAACAGGCACGATTATAAAACAGGGCCCTTTTTTGATCGACACTTAATGAAGAAGACGTCTCAACTTCATAATGGTGTAAATATACAAAAGAGAGATAGGAATTTCACATGTTTTTTTTGAACAATGTTTTGAAGAAAGTCTTTGTATTATTTTGAACTTTGGTAACATTTATATGTGTTTGAGTATCGTCTATAACTCTTTTGTAACTGTTTTTCTTACAACAGATTTGGTATAAATACGAGGGTATGAATTTGTACCCGTAACTGTTTTCTTCTGCAACAGTTTTTGAATAAATACAGGGGTATGGATTTTTACCCATAACTGTTTTCATTTACAACAGTTTTTGAATAAATACAAGGATATGAATTTTTACCCGTAACTAACATTCTACCTTTAACGTAAACATTCGTTTACATTTACAAACATATTTTTGAAGGTTTCTGAATCAGGCTTTGTGTTTTTGTCTTTGGCTCTTTGATTTTTCTTATAACGCTTGACTTGTTGGAAAGATGGATCTTCAAGCTTGGGCTGTGACTTTTTTGATAGTCTTCTTTGCTTCTTCTTTGCCTTCCATACTGTATAGTCCTTCAAGTGTTTGGGCTTTGAAGAATGAAATCTCGAGCACTTGACTATTCCTTCCTTTTGGTCCTTTTCCTGAAAAGGAAAAAACATACGGGACTCGAAGGTATATAGTTTAGATGATGACTGCTTAACCCTTAAAAACGTCCATCAGAAAGTTGTAACCCTAGACCAGGAATTCAGTTACTTCCTCGTGTCTATGAAGGTCTAATATCATCATCTGGTGATGGGTTAGCTTTTTGCCTATCATCTAAAATGGTTAGTATAATTTTAACTGTATAAAAAAAAATCGAACGTAATGATACCTGACCGGGGGTATTCCTTTTACTTAGAAGTAATACTTTTTCAAATGAACGGCATTCCAACTCGTTGGTAAAATCTGTCGTCCATAGTCTCCAACTCATAAGCACCTTTTCCATCAATGCCACGGACGTTGTAAGGTCCTTCCCAATTTGGATTTAGCTTTCCTGCACCGACTTTCTTTGTTGATTGGAAGACTTTTTTAAGAACGAAGTCCCCAATTTTGAAATATCTGAGGTGATCTTTTCTGTTGCAATATCGCTCTATAATCTGTTTTTGATCTGCCATACGTATTAATGCAACTTCTCTCCTTTGCTCGAGCAAATCCAGATTTGTTCTCAACTCGTCGTTGTTTGTTTCTTCTGTTGATGTTGTGAATCTCATGTTTGGTTCGTCGATTTCCACCGGTATTAAAGCTTATGAACCATAAACAAGCGCGAATGGAGTTTCTTCCGTGGCTGTTTTTGCAGTAGTTCTTTAAGCCCATAATACTGCTGGTAGCTCGTCAGGCCAGTTTCCCTTGGCTTTTTCCAATCGTTTCTTTAAATTATTGACAATGATTTTGTTCGTTGACTCGGCTTGCACATTATCCACGGGGTGATATGGTGATGAAGTGATTCGTTTGATTTTCCAGCTTTTGAAGAATTCGGTGATTTGTAAGCCTATAAATTGTGGGCCATTGTCACATACGATCTCCCTTAGTATATCAAAGCGACATATTATGTATCGCCATATAAAGTTTTTCACTTATTTTTCTCGCACCTGTTTAAAAGCGTCTGCCTCCACCCATTTTGTGAAATAATCTGTTAATACGAGTAAGAACCGTAACCTTCCTTTAGCTGGGGAAAAAGGTCCCACTATATCCATGCCCCATTTCATGAATGGCCACGGTGACACCACTGGGTGGAGTAATTCTGCTGGTCGATGTATATTGTTAGCATATCGTTGACATTTGTCGCATTTAGCTACGAAATTTTCAGCGTCTTCTTCCATTTAGGCTAATAGTACCCTACTCTGATCAGGGTTTTGACAGGATCTTGCTCCTGCATGGTTTCCGCAATGTATTTCGTGTACTTCTTTCATCACGTACTCTGTTTGATTGGGTCCAAGTCACCTTGCCAGGGGACCTCCAAACATTTTTTGGTATAAAGTATCACGAACTAGGCAGTACCGTGCAGGTTTCCGGCGAAGTGCTTGAGATTCTTTTTTATCTTCAGGCATGATACCTTTCTGCAAAAAGTTTACAATTTTGTTTCTCCAATCCCAAGTTAAATTGTTTAATGTTATCTCATTTTTGTCCTGGTCGATTGCTGAATGAAATAAGTGTATCTCAATAGCATTGTCTTTATTTGTTACGTCGGTAACTGCTGCGAGGTTAGCCAATGCATCTGCTTCTGCATTTTCCTCCCTGGGTATTTGCATAACCTTCCATGACTGGAATTGTCTTACTAAGTCTCGTGACTTTTCCAGATATTGTTGCATCTGAGCCTCTCTAGCAGTATAAGTCCCCTGCATCTGGTTTACCACTAGTTGAGACTCACTTTTGATCACGATCTGCTCAATTGAGAGTTCTCGTGCTAGTTCGACCCTGCAATGGCAGTTTCATACTCTGCTTCGTTGTTAGTTATGGGATAACATTTAATAGCTTGTCTTATCTTTTCACCCGTAGGTGATATTAGAAAAATTCCCAAATCGGCTTCTTTTACATTAGAAGAGCCATCAGTAAATAAGGTCCATATTCCTGGATTAGCCCCATTGAAGATTTGTAACTCTTTTTCCACTTCAAGGATTATGCTAGTATTAAATCAGCGACGAAATCAACTAAAATTTGAGACTTTATTGCTGTCCTAGGCTGATATATTATGTTATGTTTGCTTAATTCTATTGCCCACTTAGCTAATCTCCCTGATAAATCTTGTTTATACAAAATATTTCTTAGTGGATCTGAGGTTACGACAATAATTGGGTGACACTGAAAGTACGATCTTAACTTTCTAGCTGCCATGATTAGAGCTAAAGCTAATTTTTCTAGACGAGGATATCTAGTTTCAGCATCTAATAAAGATTTGCTTACATAATAAATAGGATATTGTTTACCTTTGTCTTCTCTTACCAATACTGCACTTACGGCAATTTCTGTAACAACAAGATAGACGTACATCATTTCCCCCTCCTTTGGTTTAGACAACAGCGGGGGATTTGATAGATAGACCTTAATATCTTTGAGAGCCTGTTGGCATTATTCAGTCTATTCGAACTGATTCTGCTTTTTTAGAACTGAAAAGAATTTACAACTCTTCTCCAAAGACCTGGAGATGAATCTTCCTAAGCTTGCAATCCTACATATTACTCTTTGAACTTATTTTTTGCTCGTAAGTATATCAGGAATTTCTTAAATAGCTTTAATTTTAGTCGGATTTACTTAAATACCTCTATTTGATACAACGAAAACCCAAAAACTTACCTGATTCGACGCCAAAGGCACATTTTTCTGGATTTAATTTCATGTTATACATGCGTAGGATTTTGAAGGTAATTGAAAGATGCTGGAAATGATCTTCTGCTCGTGTTGATTTCACCAGCATGTCATCAATGTATACCTCCATTGTTTTCCCCAGATGTTCCTAGAACATCTTGGTCACTAGCCTTTGATATGTGGCTCCAGCATTTTTCAGGCCAAAAGGCATGACTTTGTAACAATAATTCCCCTGTTTGTAATAAAGGAATTTTTTTCCTCATCCAAAGGATCCATTTTTATCTGATTATAACCAGAGTACGCATCTAGAAAGCTTAACAGTTCATGACCTGCAGTGGCATCAATCATTTGATCTATGTGCAATAATAGAAATGAGTCTTTAGGGCATGCTTTATTCAAATCTGTGTAATCTACACATACTCTCCATTTTCCATTCTTTTTGGGTACCACTACGGTATTAGCTAACCAATTAGGATATTTTACCTCACGTATTGAACAATTTTTAAGAGTTTCTGTACCTCTTCATCGATCACTTGGTTCTTGAATGGTCCTTGCTTTCTTTTCTTTTGATTGACAGGCACTGAGGATGGATCTTCATTTAGTTTATGAGTCATCACTTCTGGAGGTATACCTGTCATATCTGAATGGGACCAAGCAAAACAATCTGTGTTAGCTTTTAAATATTCAATTAACTTACCTCTTCTCGTGGGGATTAGCCTTGTGCCTATATGAACTTTTTGCTCCATTGTTTTGATATACTCGTCTGTAGTTGTTTTGATATGCTCGTCCTCTTCTGGTTCCTGAATGACATCAGGTCTGGAATCCATGTCCTATGTTTTGATGTAACCTCTATGGTGATTTGGTTCACCTTCTCTTTATTATTTTCTTCCGTATCTGTTTGAGTGGTTTCCTCGTCTTTTGATTCTTCCGCTACCTCTTTTTTATTGGAGTGTACTACTGAATTTATGTTCCTTGAGGTCTGCTGATCCCCTCGAATCTGTTGAATTCCCCATTTGGAAAGGAATTTAATTACCTGATGTAAAGTAGATGGTGCTGCTTCCATATCATGGATCCATGGTCTCCCCGTGATTACGTTGTAAGCCATATCAGTATCAATGACTTGGAATTTTGTATTTTTGATAACTCTTTCTGCATAGGTACTAAGCTCAATTTCTCCTTTTGTTATGACTGTAGAGTTTTCGAACCCAGATAAGGCGCGCGCTTTTGGAATTACTTGATCCTCCATTAGCATCTCTTCCACAACTCTCAACAAAGTGATATTGACTGAGCTACCTAGATCAATCACCACTCTTTTCAAGTGTCATGTATAAGTAGAGATATTACCAGTACGTCGTTGTGTGGAAGCAATAATCCATTGGCATCTGCGTCATCAAATGATATATTGTCTGCTTCCACGGTTTCACGAATCCGCTTCCCGTGTGTAATTGTGAACTTGGTTGTTCTTTTACAAACTACATTGTTCACCTCTTCTCCTCCGTGTATCACATTTATTGTTCTCTTTGGAGATGGTGGCTTTGGGGGCTCTTGCCTGTTCTTCATATATGCATGTTTACCTTTTTCACTAAACAATTCTGTTAGATAGCCTTGTTTTAATAACTGTTCTACCTCACCTTGCAATAACCTGGTATCTGACGTTCTGTGTCCATGATCGTTATGGAATTCACACCAGAAGTTTGGATTCCTTCTATTTGGATTAGATCTCATTTCTTTGGGCCATCGAACTTTATCACCCATGTTTCTTAATACTGTAATTAACTCAGAAGTACTTACATTGAAGTTGTAGTCTCCAATTCTTGCGTTACCTCTATTTCGTTCATCTCGATCTTTTTTGGATCTTGATGAGGAAAAGCTCGTATCTCTATTTGACGGTCTGTATTCTGACCGTGTGTTTTCAAATTTGGAATGAGTTTCTCGTCCCGAAGGTCCCATTTATGGATCGTACCTATTTTTACCAGTTCTCCTTTCTAGTTCAGAGCGTCTAAAACTGGTCCTGTCTTCTGCTTTTGATTGAGCAATGGTATCTTCTTCTATTCGTAACTTGGTGTTGTACCTGTTATAGACATCGTTCCATGTTGTGGCTGGGAACTCTCTCAAGCTTCCCTTGAGTCTTCTCGTGGCTTCATAGCTTCTATCATTTAAATTACTTGCAAATGACATTGCTGCCCAATTGTCAGGCACTCTTGGTAGCAACATTCTTTCTCGTTGAAACCTGTCTACAAACTCACAGAGCAACTCCGTGTCTCCTTGTTTTATTTTGAATATGTATTCCATTCCTTTTTCGACTTTTTGTGCACCGGAATGTGCTTTTATAAAAGAATCTACAAGCATAGCAAAAGAGTCAATAGAATTTTTGGGTAAAAGAGAATACCATGTTAGTGCTCCTTTGGTGAGTGTCTCTCCGAACTTCTTGACCAGTACTGATTCAATTTCTTATTTAGTCAAGTCGTTGCCTTTTACTTCTGTAGTAAAAGCAGTGACATGATCACGGGGATCGGTTGTCCCGTCGTACTTGGGAATATCAGGCATTTTGAATTTCTTGGGAATAGGAAAGGGTGTTGCACTTGGCTTCCAAGGTTGTTGAGAATATCTATCAATGTCGATACCCTTGATGACAGGTGGTACTCCAGGAATTTGCTCGATTCGATCATTTTGTTCCTTCACCTGTTTCTGCAAGGTTAGTAATAAAGATTGTAAATCTAAATTATTGGACATACCTGGTCTTGCTTCGAGAGACTCATTCGGAGCGCCTCTACTTCCTGAGTTTGCTAATCCGAATTATGGATTTTCCACAGTTGCGATGTTGTTAGGAGGAGTCGTAGGTGATACAACGGGTAGCCCCCTCATGAAAGATTGTAAGGCTTCATTCACATATTCACCAACCATTTGTTTTCTAGGGTCTTGTTCCCATATTTGTTCATTTCCATTGTGATCATTGTTTTGAGTCATAGACCTCCCTGGGGATTGATCCCTTGAACCTCGTGGGGATCCCTGAGGTGATGGAACTGGAGTTCCAGTTGTCTGTTGGTTGTTGTCACTGCCATTCGACATGATTCACAAAAGGTTGTTTGAGAAAAAACAAAGATTATCAGGTTCTAGGTAACAGAACCAATTTGTTTAACCAAAGAATTCGATTCTCTGTCAAAGCTATTTTAAGAAGTACTCGAGTTTCTGATAACCAAGATAATACGCTAATAATTATAATTAGACTCGTAAATAGAAAGCAACAAAGATGTGTAAAAGTAAGTGTATTTCAATAGTGGTTAGAACGTGTCTTTACAAGTTATATTTTACTCTCTTTTATAAGGAATTTCTTAATATAACGTCTACTCTTCTTAATGATTGAGCATTAATGACTAATAATGGTATTAATGTAACGTTACAATGGTTAATCGTAACTGTTGCGTGAAGATTATGTAACATTTGGCTCATTGATTGAAGATCTTCGAATCTGTAACGACCCGGTCTGTCGTTACGTAAAACCTGCATTATAATTGTTGTTATTTCCTTGTTATAGATTGTTTATACTGTATTTTATGTATTAGAGTTGGTAGACTTGATATCAGAATGGTTGTAGTGAGAGTTTAGTCATTCAGTCTTTAAAACTAGCCTTGAAGTGAGCAAAGTCAATTGGGAGGTGACTTATTGGTAAACGACCTAGGAATGCAAACGTTATGGCTCGGATAGCTTCGTTAGGTGATTTGGGACTTAGGAGTGTGTTCAGAATAATTTTTTGATGTCCGGTGTAGAAGTAGGCTTGAATTTGCGAAAGTTAGTTTTTGGCGATTTTCGGTCGGCAGTGGAAAATAGGCTATCGGAGTAGGAATGGAATTCTGACAGTTGGAGCAGGTTCGTAATGTCATTTGGGATATGTCTGCAAAATTTCAGGTCAATCGGAGTTGTTTTGGATAGTTTCGGCATCGTTGGTGGATTTTAGAAATATGAAAGTTCTGAGGCTTGAATCCAATGTAAAATTGGTGTTTTGATGTTAATTTTAGTGTTTTGAGAGTGAAACTAAGTTTGAATGATCATATGGGAGGTGTTGGTATGTTTGGTTGGGGTCCCGAGGGGCTCGGGATTGATTTCGGATGGTTAGCGGGAAGTTTGGAACTTGAAATATGCAGCTTCAGCTGCTGGTGCTGGTGTAACCGCACCTGCGGAAGTTTGACCGCAGGTGCAGGCCCGCAGGAGCGAGCGGAGCACCGCAGGTGCGGAAGTGAGGGTCTCAGTAGAGGATCGCAGGTGCGGGAGTAGGATCGCACCTGCGAAGTCGCAGGTGCAGAAGTTATCCCGATTCAGGGAAGTCGCAGGTGCGGACCTGGGACCGCAGGTGCGGGTCCGCATGTGCGCTTAAGTGGCCGCAGGTGCGGAACCACTGTTCAGAAATATAAATTAAACCCTCCGCGACCTAAGCATATTTTTACACCATTGTTGTACGGAAAAGAGCTTTTGAGGCGATTTTTGAAGGGGGAAATCCTTGTTCTTCATAGAGGTAAGTGTTTTGATCATTAAAACTCGTTTATGGGCGATTATAGAGCATAATATCAGCATTTAATTCATGGAAAATCAGTAGAAAAATTGGGTTTTAGGGCTTGAGATTAAGAGACCTTTAAGGGTCGATTTGAGGGGTCAAACGAACTCTGATTTTGGTGTTCTTTATATGTACGGATTCGTGAGAGGACGAAGAACACTTTTGTATAAAAATTTCTGAGTTTTGGGACACGGGTCCGAGGTTCGGGTTTTGACCGAATTCGGATTTTTGAGCTAAATTCGATATTTTTCCATTGGAATTTATTCCTTGAGCATAATTTGATGATAACAATCTGAACTTGGTAGATTTGGAGCCTTCGAAGGTTGATTCGAGAGGCAAACGCATTGCGGAATAGTTTCGGGCTAGTTTTGAGGTAAGTAATGTCTTTAAATCCTGTCCTGAGGGTATGAAACCCCGGACTATGCGCCCTTTCAGGGGTTTTGAATGAAAAGGTTGAGACTTTGGAGATATATTCCTTACTTAGGCAACTATTGAGTTGTGAAACGAGTTTTAAAGCTTATTTCCAATAGTACTATATATACTCGATATGATTTGGGCTGTAAGCCATGTTTGGGGCCTAATGCCGATTTGTTTACCCCTTGGGGGA
>ML272312.1:0-14736 GCA_005239495.1 Nicotiana undulata | reverse complement strand
CAACTCCGAGCTTCGGCGTCCGGAAAATTATAATTCTTGAAGAGACGCGTTATACGTCGCCTACGGATCAAGATTAACTCCATTAATCATCCCTCAAAGGCCAAAAATCGGAATTCACAATAACATCAAACCCTTCTTTCTTTCCCAAACAAAATCCTATGAATTTCCATGAATTAGGAAGAGGAAATTCTCAAAGAACGGAAGAAATTACGTGCGGAGGGTTACGGGAATCACTTACCTGAGTTCCTAGGCCAAGATATCTGTTATGGAGCTCTTGGGGTCGTCAACCATGAAAGAAATGTGATTTTAGGAAATGAAATTGCCCAGCAGTTTCCGCACCTGCGGGCTTTTGTCCGCGCTTGCGGAGAATAGGCCGCTCCTGCGGAGGCCTGGGCCCCTGGGAAAGGTCGCGCCTGCGGGCCTTTTTCCGCTCCTGCGGAGCCGCGCCCGCGGAGAGAAGGTCGCTCCTGCGATAGGAGCCACACCTGCGAGGGAAATTCCGCTGGTGCAAACCTCGCGCCTGCGGCTCATGGACCGCTGGTGCGGTCACACTAGTAAATTCCCACCAGCAGTTCAATTGCTGGTTTTTGACCCCGGTCGGGGTCCGGGAGACCCCTGGGCCCACCCGAGCCCTCGACAAATTATACCAACAAGTCCCAAATCACATGACGGACTTGCTCGAGCTCTCAGAACACTAGAAACATCATTCAAACCAAGAATCACTCTCCAAAACCCCTTAGATCAAACTTAGGATTTCAAGAAAAATTTCAACGGCTCATCAATACGCCGAACGGGTCTACACTGCTCGGAATGACCCCAAATTTTGCGGACAAGTCATAAATGACTGTACGGAACTATTGCCAGTTCCGGAATTCCATTCGGACCATGATATCACGAGGTCCAATTCCAGGCTGAATTCCAAATCACATGAAATCCTGAACTCCAATTCAGGTGCCGAAATACTCCCGGGTCATCAGAAACCCGAGGCGAACACACTCCCAAGTCCGAAATCATTATCCGGAGCTGCTGGAGCTGTCAGAACTTGATTCCGAGGTCGTTTGCTCAAAATGCTGCTCGGAACCAAAATCAACCAAATAGGCTAGCCTTCAGGAACCAAGCGTTCCTGAACTGGCCAAAATACTTCCAAATCTTGAACTACCGGCCCACCCAAGTCATAAGGCACGAGTAGTCGCTATGGGAAGAGTCATTCACGGGAACGGAGTCCCAACACACGAAACGACCGGCTGGGTCGTTACAGCTTGTTCCCTTGTTAACCTTATAACAGCCTTACTCCATATGTTTGAATAGCTTGATTTTTCAAACCTTGTACCTCGTATAAGCACTTGAATTGTTAAAGAGTATATAAAAGTCAAAGTGTGGGGTGGTAATGTAGTGAGCAAAGGAAGATCATGGAAATAACTAAAAGGTGCAATGGTTATTAAAAAAATGAATAATGAAGGTAGGACAATGAAAATATTGGTCCTAAATACTGATTATAAGAAAAATCCAGTGCACCTAGAAAAATGGGGGGATGACTTATGAAAGAAAGGGAGGAAAGAGAAGTGAGCAGAACATGGAAATTGGGCCAAAACGTAAGGCTAATGTATTAAAAGTGCTTAGGGAGGTTAGTCACTATACCATAATATACCCTACTCGTCCCTTAGTCTACATTACAACCAAATGAAGCCCTATTGATCTTAGATTGAACAACTCGATTAGTAGAGCATTACACTACGGGCAAGCTTAGGGTGTATCTGCGTGGCATGTGAATGTTCTTTCTTGAGAATGAGTGAATTCTTTCCATCTAAAGTTCCTTGATGTCTTTAATTTTATATGTGTGGGACTTCTCTCAAAAGTGTGATGCGAGGGCATGTAATTCAGGAGGAAAAGGCAAGTCTTCACTTCTATCTAGAGTTGTTATAGTAAGCACAAGTGTGGCATGGCATTAGAGTCTTCACTTGAGGTGTGGCCGTTGCACTGCTTAGGGTGCTCTTTTATAATGGCAGGTGTGACATAAAAAGGGTAATGCATTAGACGATTAGGCCTAAAAGTGTGGTTTAACTTGCTCGAGGACGAGCAAAACTTTAAGTGTGGGGTGTTGATAATAGGTGAATTTGACTATAATTAGGACCCTAAGGAACCACATTTTGTATTGTTTTAATGTAACTATTGATAACAACATGCTCTGATTAGTGCTTTTCATGCATTGCATGTGAAATATCACAAGAAAAGGACGTTGGAACATTTTTGGAGTCAATTACGGAAAAAAAAGGAAGCCAATCAAATAATACCCACAAAGTGCACCAAATAATAAGCAAAAGCTGAGCTGAAGTAGGCCTACCGCGGTAGGAAGCAGCCGCAGATTCAGAGAGCCTGTTTGGCCGCGGTCCTGGCGTAATCGCGGCGTGACCGCGGCAGGACGCGTAAACTTCAGGGACTAAAGTGCAAAAACACGGGATTTTAAGCCCCAAACACTATATAAACTTAAGGAATTCGCCCAAGAGAAAAGGAGAATCAGTTTTGAAAGTGGAAAACTTCAAAAGCAAGGGAAAGAGGCAAGGAGGAGCATTGGGCATCGATCTTTATTCTCCTCTTTTGTTCTTTTATCATTGACTATGAATTCTTTTGTAGTTTTTATCATTGTTATGAGTAGCTAAATCTTTTAATCTAAGGTTTTGGTGGAACCCGTTGGAGATGAACTGGTTGGCATGTTAATATAGTTTTGAGTTGGTTATTAATCTCTATTTGTTCAACTACGTTTTGATTGTAGTTTGTTGAAGGGCCCTCAACTAGCTGTTCCTATTTATTATGTATCTGCTTGAGAAAGAGTGCATATTTAGGTAGTTGTTGAACAACACCACTCCCGGAGTATAGACGAGAGTCATAACCGNTTTACAACTGCTTGTTAGTTACTCTTAGTTTTATAGATTCAGTTAGCTGTAGTACTAATCACAACACCATTTGTTATTCATAAAGTTTGAGGAGGTTGACTAATAAGAATTTAGTACTTTACAAGCTTTTTTTGATACGTTAAGTCCCTGTGGGATTCGACTCTGGGCATAATACCTCGGATTATATTTGCAACGCCCGCTTAGTCTTTTCTTAGACACAGTTGAGCGTTATCAATATATATATATATATATATATATATATATATATATGCTCTCTCATTAACACAGACACATGAACACATTGGTTCATACTCTCTCTCACACACTTACAACTTCTCTACTCTCTTTCTTTGGTTACTTGCTATTATTCTGAGTTAGCCGACTGCAAGCCAAGGCTGATTATTGTGCTCTCCTATTTTTCACTTTGTGTTTACTATCTCTCTATTGGTAATTTCTGATTCTCAATTCAAGTCTGAAAACCAATATATTTCTTTTACTGCTTCAGTTTCTATCTATGGTTTTGCTGTTCAACATGTAATTGACATATTTACATTACTGCTTTATCTAGAATGCTAGTTATGTCTAACCTTCTTAGGACATTTCTGAACATGCTTTACTTCCCCTGGTAGTCTATCTCAATGTGACTCACCCTGTTTGAATGATCGTCTATTTGCTGTCTAGTCTTTATGTGCATCTACTTTTGCAAAACTGATTGGTCTTAGTGTCTGACTCTATGCAACCACTAGCATATGACCTATGGACTGCTATTCTTTTCGAATATTCTATGATTCTGTATGTTGTTGTTCACTATACATGCCCTGCTTGTCCTTAATCCCCAATGATCCCTGTGTGAAGGACTGTGGTTTGGTTATGCTGCAATTAGTCTATTGTTTGTTTATTGCCCTACTCCCCTCAGGATCAACATGTCTATGAGTGTGTTACCCTTTGTAGTATGTCTCAATGTTACTCTGCTCTATTTTATGTTTATCTAGTTTCTAGCATGAACCTTTCTTTGCAAAGAAACTTGTACCCTAAGTTGTCTGATTCTGTGTTGCTTCTGAAATTCATGTTGTGTTGATATCATCATCACATCCTCCAATCCCATAAATCCCCCTACATGAACTTCTATGCCACTGTATACTGTGTGTTCACTACATGTGCTCTATGTATCCCCAATTCACATAACCCCTGTGTGAAGGACTGTTCTTTGAGTGTTTGCTGAACCTATTTTGGCTCTATGGTTGACCTGCTATTTGTTTGATTACCCCAACTCTTGTTAAAAGCTGTTTTTACTAAACTACTCTCTTATTTACAAACCTATTTCAACTGAGTCCTTTTTAAAAAAAAAAACAATACGGCTTTCCTATTAAAACCTTTTCAAAACTATGTCAAGCACTCTCACTCTATTCTTAGGTCCTTAAGTTCTGCCCCTCCAATGTATGACTGCTTTGGGATCCCTATGAGATCCCTCTGAACTCTGATGCATTGGAGCTGGCTCTTCCACACTGCACTTACTCAATTCTGGTTATGAAATATGGGTGTGAGCACTGCCCGGGATCCCTTGAGGTTCTTAGGGAACTCTGACACACCCGGATATGAGAAAGGCTATGAAATACTTGGGCATTTGAGGTTCTGGAAATCTAGGCCTGTTTCAGGCTCCCTATAGTATAACTTCTTCTTTTCCTTTATCTAATTATGTAATTCATTCAAATACTGGTTTGTAATAATTATTGTAAACGAATATTGGGGATGGCTAGTGAAACGGGGATGGTAGCTATATATTATAAATGTTAATGGGTAGATATCATGTCCTTAGGTTTACTGCTTCAGCATCTCATGTGACACTTATACTTAGAAATACTGCTCCTAGGTTAATAAACAGCATCAACATAAAGTTGTTACTCATGTGCATTCATAACTCATGTTATGTGCATTTAGAAATCATGCCTTTATAAATTTTGTCCCTTGCACTAGATATCATGTTCCTAGGTTTACTGCTTCATCATCTCAATTGACACTGGTGCATATTTATGACTATCACTTAGGAATCCTACTCTTAGGATAACCAATGTAAATTGTCGCTACATGAATCCTGCTTAACAACTCTGTAAATTTCTGTGCATTTAGAAATCATACTTTAGGGCTTCTGCATGTCCTGAAATCATTCTGCATCCATACATGTGTATTAGATACCATGCTCTAGGGTCTCTTTAAACGCCTAGTCTAAACTACTGATTCATAAAAAGAGGTGAAAACAGTCTCGCATTTGATTATCCTGTTTTAAATAAGACTGGTAATAATCCATGTATTATTAGACTTACAGCACCTAGAACAACATGTTTTTAGGCCAAAAACAACCTTTAAATTGTTCAATGTTTCTGGTAACTGGTATGCGGGATCCCACGCCTAGGAAAGCCTTAGGTAACTAATGTGTATAAAACTGGAGAACTGTTCTCTTTGTGTTTACTGCTTAATGGCTAACAGGTTAAAAATCAGTAGGCAAACTGATTAGGGCTCCTACTGTTAAGCTTATAAAAACAAAGTTGGGTATTTCAGTGCATCCACTTAGATATCCTGTTTAGGTCCTTTCTCTAATAAAAATTGCTTCTGCTTGTGTTTGAGACGTGCTGCTTATGTGCATTATCTGTGGAGGTAAACTTGGGCCTCTTAACTGCTTCTTTCCTGCCTTTATCTGTTAAGTCATATCTGTTCTTGCATGTTGCCTAGACTTTTCTCCTTTTAAAAACACCATTAAGAAGGGACGGGTAACAGCACGCATAGAGATCGTTAAACAAAACTCGCTTAATAACCGCTAAGGGGTGGGGTAAAGGGTAGATATGGATATGATGACCAGTACGCTAATTAAACATGTACCTAGGCTTTAAATCTTTTAAACTTTATCACATATGTATGCTTAGGCTGCGAATCTTTTCAAAACCTTTATTTGTCTACATGTATACTCTTTGATTACCTACTTGCTACTTGTTTGACAAAGTTTGTTTGGCCGGGAACCACAGTTGTGGACTTTGAGGGGTGACTAACACCTTCTCCTTGAAGTAATTTCAAGCCCTTACCCATTCTCTGGTTATCCAATCTGTGTTATAAATGACCCGTAGTAGGTGCCCTAACGCACCTTAATTCGTTAGGTGGCGACTCTTCAAATTCCTTATATCCCTTTCCCAAAAGGAAACGAGTTGTCTCAATAATGTCAAAGACCATGACCGATCCGAAAGGAGAGGAAAAAGGGGGTGCGACAACAAGCACATCAAACATAGTGAGCTCGAACTAGGTCAGGAAGTTCTTTTGTTCAATTCAAGGTAGAAGCTTTTCCCCGAAAAGCTTAAGTCTCGTTGGGCAGATCCTTCAGTTGTGGTAAGTGTAAGACCTCATGGGGCAGTGGAACTGCATGATATGAGTTCAAGTGGTACATTCTTAGTAAATGTTCAAAGGATAAAGCATTATTGGGGTGGTGATATTGCACGTCACAAGACCTCGGTGGACTTGGCCGATCCTTAAAAATGTGTTGAGTCGTGCAACGACGTTAAATCAGGCGCTTGTTGGGAGGCAACCCAATTTTTACTGCTTTCGTAGCTTTTTTTTGTTTTCTTTTAGTTAGAGTAGATAAAAAAAATTATTTGTAAACGTAAAAATATTAGGTGGTAATGGTGTGGGGTGTAAGTAAATTATGTATTGAGTGATAGGGTAGTTTATCGAATAAATAAATAAATAAATTTTAATGTTGTGAGCGTCCAGCCTAGCGCCCCACGCTGGTTGTGGCGCAATTTACAGTCTGTTTTGGAGCTTCAGCGCCAGCCCCAGTGTGGGGCGCTGGGCTGGAGGGTTAGGTGAGTATTTTAATTTTTTTTTGTTTTATTTTTCGTTTTTCTTATTTAATTAACATACCAAACCCAATTAACCCAACCCACTTACCCACATACACACACAACATAACCCATATCTAATTACCAAACCCATTCCCACTCAAATTAAAATCACAAAAAAAAAAAACCAAAATTCCATCCTCCAAGACCAAACGCCCACTGCCTCTCGCTTCTTCCTCTTCTAATTTTTTTTTATTTTGTATTCACCCTGTCTCTCTCCATCTTCATTCTTTCTTGCTCAATTAAAATTCAATACTCAAAGGTATGCTCCTCTTGTTCTTTCTTCTTGTGTTTTACAATTTTTTTTTTGTAATTTTATCTACTTCTCCCATAACCCCAAAATCCCATAGGTTTCTTTGATATATATTGTTGATTATGGTGGCCTTAATATGCACGAAAGTTTGGTGCCTAAATTGATTGTGAATGTTTGTTGAAGTAGTAAACTATAATTCCCTCTACTTCATATAAATTTGGGAGGGCCACCTTGTTCCACCATTAGTTAAATTAAAGATAAAAATTGATGCCCACAAGGTGTTTGCTAAAATGCTTAAGAGAGTAAATATGCACACCGGTGAAGTCTAAGTAGCCGAGTGTATTTATACATGAGTTTGGGAAAAGTGTGGGGGTTATTGGGGGTTATTGGGGGTATTGTAGCTTGTTGTAATATTTTGTAAGTAGTAATTAGTGTACTAAATTAGTGTAGTAATGTAGAGTTCGGCTTTGTTATGCTTGCACTATAGTTGAGTTACAACCATGTGGATTAATTGAATTGTATGGCATAGGGAAGTCTGAGTACCTATAGCCTTGTGATGACACATTGGTGCAAGTTGGATCAACATCATGAATTAATTATACATAGCCTTTGGTTTTAAGTGTGGGGTCATCTTTCCTTTCACGATGACCTTAGGCGAACTTTTTTTGATTCATTCTCATCTTTGTGTTTATCATGTGTAGGTTGCTATGGCTCGTGACGGTGCTGCCAATGAAAAAGGGGTGGGAAAGTCCTCCACCAATGCTCCCCCTCCAAAGAAACGCAAGCAATGCGAGAGCTCTTCACGACAAGCCAAATGAAAGCAAGTGGCTAATGGGTCTACAAAGCAATCACGACCTCAGGTGGAGTTAGTACGGGATGACGCAAAGAAGTGGCATGATTCTTTTGTTCCAATACGAAAGATATGTGTTTGAAATGGGGATAAATGTGTAATCCTTAGAACGCAATTTCCCAGAGGTACTTGGTACATTGATCGAGATAAAGATGCACAAGCTACTCGAATGTCCGGGCCCTGCTAACTTAAGCATGGTAAGAGAATTATATGCCAACTAGAATGAGAAAAAGGAAGAATCATGGGTCAGGGGGAAGGAAATCCTAATGAATAGGGAGGCTTTATGTCGTTTTTGGGTATTGATACTCCTAACCCCCGACGGCTTCGAAAGTTCGTCAAGTGTCCACGCTATCAAGCAATACGTCACACACTCTGTGGCGTTGATTCCAATGCAAAGTGGACGCGGACTAAGGGCAATGCTCACTTTGAAATGCTCATGTTCGACTTCAATAAAACGGCTAAGGTTTGGCAGAACTTTGTGCAAGCTCGATTAATGCATGTAGAGCATAATAGTGAGTGAACTCAAGCTCGAGTGTGCGTGATCTACTTTTTGATGACCGGGCGCCCCATAAATGTGGGTGAGCTCATGGTTGGAGAAATGGCCCACACCCGTTTTGGAGGGAGAATCAAAAGGTTTTTCTATGGAAACATCTTGACCCAGTATTTGCTCTCGCGTGAGGTGCCAGAGTACCCTTGCTATGATGAGGTCGTAGAGGCACCCAGAACATTGTTGGACATCACATCCTTGCTAGGGTCCACATCCAATCTCACCCAAGCATCTAAGACTGAGAGGGACGAAAATTTTAACAGGTATCTTTACAAAACCCTCAATGTTATAATGGACAGGCTAGGGGTGTCAGGAGCGTGCGAGATTGTAGAGTGACCTCTCCAGTTCCTCCAAGGAGATGTTGGTCATAGCACGAGGTAGTCTCATTCATCCGTCTGAGGATGAAAACACTGACAAGGAATCTGATGATGATGATGTTGCGGGACCAATGGCTTTGGTACCCTTAGGAGATGATGAGCCCATTGCAGCAGCTAGTGGGCATACTGGGGAAGCAGACTTCGATTAGCAGGGAGTTCTTTCTTTCCACCTTACTCTATTCTTGAATTTATTATGCATCGGGGACTATTGCTTAAGTGTGGGGTGGGGGAATGTTCCTTTATTGTAGTATAATTGTTTTTTACTTTGTTAGTGTTATTGTTTTGTTTTCTTTATTAATTTGTTTTAGCATAGTTTAATATTAAAAAATTAGAAAAAGTTCAGACTTTTTCCGATGATGGATATGTTGGAAAACTTTCTTAAGGGATTAAAGTCGGAGTAAAATACCAAAAAGATTTTATTTTATTTTTTTTGTTGGTAGTTAGGTAGTATCCCTTGGTTTGTTTTTCGACACCGGTTCTTTTCCAATGGTGTAGCTCGAACCGGGTATTCTAGTTAGTTTTTTTCCCCTTAGGAGTAGGTTAAGAAAGAAAATTGAGGTGCTATGAGAAACCTATTGACATGGTTGGTGTTGTCAAGTTATGTTATGACATGCGCTCTGTCTTCCTGCATGTGTGATATAAATTGTAATACCCAAGTAAATTAAGTAGCCTACTCTTTGACGCCTTTTTCTCAGTTGATTGACTTGTATGCTACTTAGTGCATTGTTGCCTAAAAATTATCAACTTGCTATGCTTGATTGACTTGAGAGTCACACAGAACCGTCTTGAGTGATTCAAGTTCCATGTGTGTGTAAGAATTGTCGATATTCTGTGCTATCTTGTGTAGTCTAGAACTTGCCCTGTGTATTAATCAACGCAAAATTATGAAGTTATGCTAGTCTAGGAGATGACATAGGCGTTTCTTTCTTGATCATAAAGGTGCTTGTCATTGACAAATAAAAAATTTCCATTGCTAGCCCCTTTGAGCCTATAGACCATTTTCTTGGCAACCACATTACAAGCCGTATGCCTAGTTTGTTCTTAATTCGAGATTTGTGAACCTTTACCTCCTAAAGCACTTAGTGGATAAAAGAAGTAAGGTGAGAGATTGAGAATCTTATTTTGAGTGGAACCAAGGAAGGTCCCTCAAGGTGCGCTAAAATTGTGAATAAAGGTCACTAGCTTATGAACTTCAATGTATGGAGTGTGTGAAAAAAAGAAGGAGGAAAATATTTTGCAAGAAAAAGAAAACAAAAAATTCAAATAATGTAAAAAGATACACATCTCCTAAGCTTTCTCATTCGTGCTAGTGGATCCATAGAGGTGCTTAATGGAAAAGAGGGCTATATTATATATGATGTATGACAAGTGAATGGATTGAGAAGAATTTGCGCTTGAATTGTGAGTATAGTGTATTAAAGTTCTTAGGAGGGTTAGTCACTATTTCTAAATATATCATACACGTCTCTTAGCCTGCATTACAACCTTGAAGTCCTAATTGATCCTATATTTGGCTATCTTAGATTGGTAGAGATGTACACTACGGGAAAGCTTATGGTACGACCACAGGATGCACATGAATTCTTTGTGAGAGTGAGTGACTTTTGTTCAATTGTGTGATGTACTTAATTTATGTTCAATGACATATGCGAATGTATGGACTACTTTGATATTCACCCTTTTCCTTGTGGTGAGGGCACTTGGTCTCATGACGGATTGATGATGTTGTACACTTTCTTGTGTTGGGTGAGTGTGTGAGTTAAGGATGCTTAATGGTAACGAGTCATCTTTTGAGGTAAGGGGGTTGTGGAGAGTTTGCTTGAGTTGATTGAATTGCTTGAATAATATTGAGTATACTTGGGCTAATTAAAAGCGGGAAGAGTGTGAAAATTGTGTGTTCATGCTTAATTGACAATATCGATTATAGTCAAAAGGTAGAGTGTTGGATTGAATTAATTTTGAAGTCCTCTTTCATAGTGTTAATCATGTTTTGGAGGTGTTAATATAGTTCCATTGCTCGAGGACGAGCGAGAGTCTAAGTGTGAGGTGTTGATAATCGGCTTAATGTATGCATATTTTAGTATAAATCGCCTCACATTTTGCTCATGTCTCGTAGATTTAAGATATTTAATATGATGATTTGTGCTAAATTGTGGTATTTCTATGTGCAGGAATCATTCAGATGCAATTGGGGACGAAACGGCACGAATTGGAGAAAAATCGGAGCAAAAAGGCAAAAGTCGAATTTTGAGGGCCACAACTAGCGCGGGGCGCTGGCTGTGGCGCAGATTTCAGATTGTTGGTTTTTTTAGCGCCAGGGCCAGCGCCTTACGCTGCCCTGGACTCTCGAGACGTGAAGCTATCCTATTTCGCCTAGGATTCGGGTATTTCGACCCCAAGACACCCCCAACTCATATAAAAGCACCCTAAACCTATTTTGGAGAGGGAGAAGGTGATTTTGAGAGGAAAACAAAAGAGCAAAACACTCGGGAGCAAGGATTGGATCGATTCTTCCATCTCTTTTCTAGTACTCATTGATTTTATGTTTGAAAACTTTATTTTTGACGATTGTATGAACATGAGTGGCTAAGAACCCTATTATTTTAGGGTCATGGGTGAAACATGAATGTTATATTTGAAGTTTAATTTGAGAAAGTTGATTTTATCATATTGAGTTGTTTATTTAATTATGTTCTTAATTATTTTGTTGAGTAGCTAACAGTGAAATACTATCTACGAATCTAGAGTTGAACTGGAAAGTGGGAATTCTAGATTGCATATAGATTTAAGAGCAGGTTCTTGAACCCGGACATCGGGGAACAAATTCGCTATTAGGATATACATATACCTTTAGCCTTGCTAGGTTGAAATATAGAAATTTTAAATGCATTCTTGTTAATCTTAATTCCATAGACATATAGGCATTAAGTTAACTTGGATAGGCGAGTAAGGACTCGACAGATTCTTACGAGTAATATCAACCCTGTCAATCAACAATCCAGATAAATCAATTAGTCATTTTAAGCCAAGAACATAACAAGATTGTTAGCTAGTCCGTGAACCTAGAATATTCTCCCCTACTGATTGTTATTCGAAATTGCTATTTGTTTTGGTTGATTTTCTAGTTAGTTCATTACTGAGTATTTTTAGGTAGTAACATAGTTAATTATATATTTTGTGATAAATCTCTTGAATCGATAAATTAATTGAGTTGAATCCGTGAAAAGTTAATCATAAGTATGACGGCAGTTATTTTTTTTGAAACTTTTGTCTTATAAGAATATAATTTTCTTGTGTTTGGGTCCTAAAAATGTTCTTCAACAATAATGACTTCGTTCACTTATGACTAATGTTATTTTTCTTACAATTATCTAATCTCTTAATTTATTATCAGAAGTTCCAACCAATATTTAGACACTACTATCAATCCTTAAATACTCAAATATCCATCAAGCACTAGCCGATTTATTACTATTACTATTATTATTATTATTATTATTATTATTATTATTATTATTATTATATTTTTTCCGCCAATTAAACACGATATACTTTCCCGAGAAACATATTCCATGAAAATAACTTCTATTATATCAAACATTACACATGTATTCAGATAATTAAACATTGAATATCACAAACATTAACATTCATTAACAGTACATGTAATTCTGCTTCGAGCGTAGCACAATAGAATTTATCTTGTGGTCATTCCATCAGTGACGACGATATTTTGGGCACCTGATAGGGAAGGATTGACAGTGAAACTTTCAGATTTTTTTCGTTAAATAAAACCTTAATTAGTACTAATACTATAGTAGTAGTAATAACCAATTACAATATCCAACAAAATTATATTAGCATAGATATCGTTGTCATCTTAATGCCAAACCAATAATGAATTATTAATGAGCTTACTCGGAGACTAATGATTTCCTATTGGTTCTTAGTGATGTTAAATATCAAAAGGAGTTTCCTTTCATGTTAAAACAATGAGGCTATTGCTATTTGAGAATTCATAGCAGCTTATTATTTGTATTACATTATAATTAAAACAATAGATTTACTAATAATTGATTTATAAAACCATTGCTCCGTGAATTTTTACAAACTTGTTTTTAGTTTTATGACTTTATCTCTATTTTTACACATAGGGAATTTACTTTTACACAGAAGAGATCTAAAAAAGAACAGTTTCTTAATTTTTCTATTATATAGAAAAGCAAAGATGGTAGACCAATGACGTATATGTCATTTAAAAAAAACTCCTACATTGTTTGCAATTCTTAAATGCAAACTATCATTGATACAAATGGGTCCCACATTCCCATAACAACAACACTCCTTTAAATGTTACTACATATTGATTAGACTACTTTTACAGAGAGTACTCATTTGAAACGTTCATTTTTTTCTCATTTGATAAAATTATTAATATTGATTTTGTCAACTATAAGTTTTCACATAGAAACTAAACTTAATTTTTGAAATAATAGTGCAACAAAAGGAGATATTGGTAAATATTTACAAGATTTTTGTATTTACCCACACTGTTTTAAAGTAATTTAAAAATTAAAATTAAAAGGTTTTCATCAATCCACACTATTTGAAGGCGATTCCAAAAAAATTCATATTCAGAAGTAATTTTAAAAAGTATAGCTTATTAAATCTCAAAAGTTAATTTAAGTGATGGATTTGTTCATATTGTATTAGGGGGCTATCTCTTATATGCTTAATTGATGTGAAAATTCAATCTACATGGATTGAACTTATTTTTCCCTGATAAGTTTTCAACTATTAATGAATTATTCTACATTATTAATTTTTTATAATTTTTATATTGGTTCATTATGAAAATTAACATATGATAAATCTATAGAAAAATAAAAATATTTCTCATATCTCCTTAATTAAGAAAAAATTTAAAATTCCTATAATAGTTTATATAGACTTCTATCAAATGTTTTATATTTTATCACCAGTTAACATCATTTTAACGAGTTATAATAAAATATAATTTGAACTACTATATTGAATTACTACAATTTATATTATGTTAATATTTATTTAGTACCTTTGGTTCTCTTTGTTTGAAGTAGAAAATTATTTCTTTAGGGGTGCGAGTCCCCTTGGAAGTTTTTTTTGTTTACTGTACTAAAAATTTCTCTTGATTTTGTTGTATACAAGACATGAAGTAAAATCAATAGTAAGTTTTTTTTCATTTTTTATCGTATTTTAAAGAATGTTATTGTTTATGTTTGATATGGATGTTAAAAATGAGTATTATAGCACGCCTTTTTATGTTAATTGGAGCAATTTAAATAAATTATAATTTATAGTTTAATTTTAAGTAAATTATTAAAATAAATTAATTATTAATTGTGATCCCCAGTATCATTCTCTATCCGTGATTAAATGGATATAACAATGGTCAATTTATCTATCAAAAAATTAATTGAACCTCGACGAACCAATGCCAACAGAGGAGTTACGGGCGAGCAAGAAAACCCTATGGCTAAGAGGATTGCGACCGTGAAGGGAGGGATGAGATGAAAATAACATGANTAATTCATCATCATTCGGTTAGGATCAATCTAAACCAACCCATCATATTATGTATACGATTCAACATGCCAACTATTAAACAACTTATTAGAAATACAAGACAGCCAATCAGAAATGTCACGAAATCCCCCGCTCTTCGGGGGTGCCCTCAGCGTCGAGGAACATGTACCTAGGGTGTATGTGCGACTCGTTTAGATCATGAGCTGGCACAAAAGCAAGAAAACGACTTTCCAGTATCAATTATCAGTACCGGTGAATGGGATAGGATGGAAGAAGGAACTTCATTCATTATTAAAAAAAAACCTCTATCATATCCCTTTATTGTGTATGAAGTTTATGGTTTCCGTTGGTGTAAATCCAATCACCTGAATT
>ML272309.1:13151-25625 GCA_005239495.1 Nicotiana undulata | reverse complement strand
ATATATATATATATATATATATATATATATATATATATATATATATATATATAAGAACATGAGCGCTAGGAACACGTGGTCAGGTTATTTTAGGGATTGATACATATATACGACTATCAAAGTGTATATATATATAGAAACACACACACAGATACTTCACTGTAATACTATAACGTATATATAACTTGTTATAGTATATGTTAGTGTGTGTATATATATAACACACACACACTTCGTGCTGCTTTAACTACATATATAGCATGTTATAGTTTATGATACTGTATTCATTATTTGTATTATAACAGAGTTAATGAATTACATTCATTCATCATTAGGTTATAAGTCGATGAATCAATTATAACAGATTAATTGATATGCCGAGACGTTTTGTTTTGAATATTCAACGATGCATCTGAGTAGGTTATAAGTCGATGATAGACTTTTCAAGATCCTAATTAATATATATAATTTTTCATCAAATATACATGTGTGTCAGTTGAACCAACTTTGGTCGCTTTTCTTGACAGATCACTTTTGGTCGCAAATTGTTGGTCACTTTTTCCCGAATTTTTAGTAGTGAGAGTTTCGGGAGTCTAGCCTACCTTTCAGCAGCAGAGCGACCTTTAGCACTTGATGTTCAGGCTTTAGCGGTTCAGTTGGTGAGATTGGATTTGTCAGAGCCTCCGCGGGTATTAGCTAGTGTAGCTTCCAGGTCTTCTCTTTATGATCAGATTAGAGCATGCCGGTATGATGATCGGAACTTGTTAGTTCTTCAGGAAAGGGTCCGTCGAGGTGACGCCATGGATGTGATTATTGGTGATGACAGGGTTATGAGGATGCAAGGACGTATTTGCGTGCCCATTGTTGATGGGCTTCAGGAGTTGATATTAGCATAGGCCCATAACTCGCGGTATTCCATCCATCCGGGTGCCGCGAAGATGTATCAGGATCTGAGACAACAGTATTGGTGGAGGCAGATGAAGAGAGATATTGTTGAGTATGTAGCACGGTGTCTCAACTGCCAGCAGGTCGAGTATGAGCACCAGAGACCAGGTGGATTACTTCAGAGGTTAGATATTCCGAAGTGGAAGTGGGAGCGGATCACCATTGACTTTGTAGTTGGGCTCCCACGGACTTCGCAGGGGTTTGATGATATTTGGGTCATTGTGGATTGGCTGACCAAGTCCGCGCACTTCATTCTTGTTAGTACTACTTATACTTCGGAGCGGTTGGCTGGGATCTACATCAGGGAGATTGTCCGATTGCATGGGGTTCCAGTTTCTATCATTTCTGACAAAGGTACTCAGTTCACATCTCAGTTTTGGAGAGCCATGCAGAGAGGTTTGGGTACTCATATAGAGTTGAGCACTGCATTTCATTCTCAGACCGACGGGCAGTCGGAGCAGACTATTCAGATTTTGGAGGACATGTTGCATGACCGTGTGATTGATTTTGGGGGTTCATGGGACAAGTTTCTGCCACTCGCAGAGTTTTCATATAATAATAGCTACCAGTCCAGTATTCAGATGGCCCCATATGAGGCTTTATATGGTAGGAGATGTAGATCTATGGTTGGTTGGTTTGAGCCGGGTGAGGTTAGGCTATTGGGCACAAACTTGGTTCAGGGTGCGTTGGAGAAGGTGAAGTTGATTCAGGAGTGACTTTGCATGGCACAGTCTAGGCAGAAGAGTTATATGGACCAGAAGGTCCGAGATGTGTATTTTATGGTGGGATAGAAGATACTGCTGAAGGTGTCACCCATGAAGAGTGTTATGAGATTCGAAAAGAGGGGAAAGCTGAGTCCCCGGTTCATTGGGCCTTTTGAGGTGCTTCAGAGGATTGGAGATGTGGCTTATAGACTTGCCTTGCCACCCAGCTTGTCGAGTGTTCATCTGGTATTCCATGTTTCGATGCTCCGGAAGTATATTGGTGACCCATCTCATGTTCTAGACTTCATCACATTGCAACTTGATGGTGATATGTCATATGAGGTAGAGCCGGTGGCTATTTTGGGTCGTCAGGTCAGAAAGTTGAGGTCTAAGGATATAGATTCAGTGGAGAGGGCAGCCAGTGGAGGGGGCTACTTGGGAGACCGAGCGGGAGATGCGGAGAAGATATCCTCACTTGTTTGAGACTCCAGGTATGTTTCTAGACCCGTTCGAGGACGAACGTTTGTTTAAGAGGGGGAGAATGTAACGACCCGGCCGGTCGTTTCGTAGAATTTGCACTATTATTCCTGTTTTTGCCGTGTCATGCATTGGTTATACTGTTTATGATATGTTGGAGTCGGTTGGCTCGGGTTCAGAATGGTTGTAGTGAGAATTGAGACACTTAGTCTCTAAAAGTAGCCTTATAGTTGGAAAAGTCAACTAGGAGTTGACTAATTGGTAAACGATCTCGGAATGCGGATTTTATGGCTCGGATAGCTTCGTTAGGTGATTTGGGACTTAGGAGTGTATTCGGAATGTAATTTCGATGTCCGGTGTAGAATTAGGCTTGAATTGGCGAAAGTTAGTTTTTAGTGATTTTCGGCCGGCAATGGAAAATAGGCTATCGGGGTCGGAATGGAATTCCGGAAGTTGGAGAAGGTTCGTAACATTATTTTGGATATGTGTGCAAAATTTTAGGTCAATCGGAGGTGTTTTGGATGGTTTCGGCATCATTGGTGGAATTTAGGAATTTCAAAGTCCATAGGCTTGAATTTGATGTGATTTTGGTGTTTTGATATTAGTTTGGGTGTTACGAGGGTGCGACTAAGTCCAGATGATCATTTATGACTTGTTGGTATTGTTGGTTGGGGCCCCGAGGGGCTCAGGATGGTTTTGAGTGGTCAATGGGGAGTTTGGAATGTTTTTGATGTTGCTGAAGTTGCTGGTGCTGTCATTTCCGCACCTGCGGATATAGGACCGCAGGTCCGAGCCGCACGAGTGGCTAGGAAGGTCGCAGGTGCGGTGAGGCCCATGTGGGGGAAAAACTACAGAAGCGGATGTTGGGGCGCATCTGCGAGCCGCAGGTGCGACACCTGGGCCGCATGTGCGAGATTGGGCGGTTTAATGAAAAACCGCAAGTGTGTTAGCTTTGAGCGCATGTACGAGAAGTAGGACCGCAAGTGCGAAAGCATGGGCAGAAAGTATATAAAGAGGACTTAGCGAGTTTTGGTCTTCGTTTCACCATTGTTCATACATGTTTCGAGCTTTTGGAGGGGTTTTAAGAGAAAAACGATCATTCTTCATCGAGGTAAGGTTTTTGGACTTCATAACTCGATTATATGTGATTAAGGACTTAATTAGTGGTGTTAATTTGGGGATAATCAGTGTAAAAAGGGATAATTAGGGCTTGAGGTTAAGAGACCTTCTAATGGGGATTTGAGGGGTCATTTGAACTCCGATTTCAGTGTTCTTTATATGTATAGACTCGCGAGAGGGTGAGGATCGTTATGGTGTAAATTTTATCGAGTTCCGAGATGTGGTCCTAGGGGTCGGTTTTGGCCAATTTCGGAAATTGTGCCTAATGTTGACAATTTTCGATTGAGCATTCGGGAGCCGATTCGAGGGGCAAGAGTATTGCAGAGTAGTTCTTCGGGCCAGTTTGAGGTAAGTAATGACTTTAAATCCTGTCCTGAGGGTATGAAACCCCGGACTTAGCATCCTTTCACTATTTTGGAGTGACGTACACACTGGATGACGAGTGTGTGGCGTGCACGAATTGGAAAATTTGGAAATTTATTCCTTCCGAGGCAACTATTGAGTTGCGAAACTGCTTTTAAGTCATATGATAAATAGTATTTCTATGTTTTTGATATATTTGGGGACTCGTGCCGATCTGTTTTAACACCTTGGGGGCTATTTTTTGATATTCCTCACGTAGTAACCATGATTTATACTCAGTCACTCTTGTTGAACTGTTTTGACACTCAGAATTGTTGATATTATTATTCATGAAATAAAATACTGTTTTGGGTCGAGAACCCCGTTTATTTATGGCCCGAGTGGCATTCTGAGAGTGTCTGACTGAGTGAGGCCGAGAGCCAATACTGTAAGGATATTTATGATATGAGAGAGGCCGAGTGCCAGAGTGATTGATGCCATGATTTGGCTATTTATAGCGCTTGGGCTGTAGGAGCCCCTCCGGAGTCTATACACCCCCAGTGAGCACATGTACCTACTTAGTGTGAGTGCCGAGGGACCAGTGATTGGGAGGTATGAGTGTCTATGAGGTGCTGAGTGAATGTTACTGAGTGATGGTGAGGTGCTGAGCGACTGATTGTGAGTGATGATTTGGCCCGAGGGGCGGTTAAATGATGATCTTTTTACTTGAGTAATTGGTTATGATTCACTTCATTTTATACAGAGCTTCTTGGGTATTTTACTGATAAACATTGGGAATTGTACTTGTTCAAAGGATTTTTACGGAAAACTGGATTTAAAGATAATGCCTAAATGTTTTCCCTGCTAGAACTCAGTATTTTATTACTTGTGAATTGATGTTTTGTTACTGTGTGTTTCTTACCGTCAGACTTGATTTATTTTCATTACTACTGAGTTGGCGTACTCATCATTACTCCCTGCACCTCTGTGTGCAGATCCAGGTACTGATTTTGAGCAGTAGCCATCTGAGTCCGTACGGCGTCAGCATTCGGGATTTTGAGGTAGCTGCCCAGCGTCCACAGCTTCTCCATTTTCCTTCCCTCATTTCGTACTTAGTATTTTTTTCTGAGCCATTGTATTATGACATTAGAATTATTAGTATTACTCTTAGATGCTCGTGATCTATTGACTCTAGTACTGGGAAAATAATTATAGACTGCTAGCTTAATTATGTTTTGTCAAAGGTTTAGAAAATGACATACTTGTTGTGAAGAATTATTAATGATTTGGGAAAATTTTGCTAAAGGAAATGTGTAATTATGTGATAGTGGCTAGCCTAGTTCCACGATAGGCGCCATCACGGCCGATTAGGATTTGGGGTCGTGACAATGAGAGTTTGGCCTTGGCGGGTCTTAGGAGAGATAGAGGTAGGCCGAAGAAGTGGGGAGAGGTAACTAGGCAAGATATGACGACGTTTCAGCTTACCGAGGACATAACCCTTGATAGAAGGATGAGGAGGTCGAAAATTGGGATAGAAGGTTAGATACTCAAGGTTTTTCCTTGTCCATACCAGTAATATTAGTTAGTCTTGTATTTTGCTTATTTTTAGATTTCTATTACTATTTGTTGTTTTTTTCACTTTAATTTTCTAATTGGATTGTTGATGTTAATGTTGTTAGACGTTGGACTTGCGTTAATTAGTTATAGTTTGAAAAGATAGTGACGTGGCTCAAGTGGTGGATAAAATAAAAGGCTTAATATTCAATACAATATGTGTGGATAAGTGACACCCAATAATAATTGCTTGGAATGTAATGAGTAGACACTCTTTATAAATAGAGGCTAACCTCCCTTCTATAGCTATTAGAAAACCCTAGCATATTTTGCCTCTTGAATACGTGGTAAAGGTACGTCTCACCGGTCAAGTTTTCTGGGCAGTGAGAGCGCGTAGCTAGTGGATCCCGGAAGTTAGTCTCAGGCTTAATCGTCGTTTGTTGTCGTTGCTGAATTTATGGAGTTTAATGGTATGCTTCTTTAGACTCTAAATCAAGATTATGATTTTATATCTGTATAATTGTGTCTTGATCTATGCTATGGTTGCGATTTAATTATCTTACAGTTGATATCAGAGCCCAGTTCGGCGGGACGAGTATGGAGATGACAAAGTGATGGTGCGGGGCGATGCGTACACAAAAAAAAGCTAGTTACGGGCTTCGGATGCCATAATACTCTAACAATGTGGGTGACACACAATGAATCTCGGAAATTGACCCGTGAATAGTGGTAGTGAATCACGTGGAACTTAGTTCGAGGGGGAGATTGTTGGGTGTACGAACAAAGTCCCACATTGGTAGCTGAAAAGATTGGCAGCCTACATATAAGGTGTATGGATCTCTTAATGGTGTGAGATCTTTTGTGGAAAAACCATGTGAGCTTGGCCCAAAGCAACAATATCACATCATGTTAAGAGTGTATTTGGACTAGTTTAACCCAACAATTGGTATCAGAGCCACCATAGCTAGAGATTAAGATCGTTATTTAATCTTGAGTAAGAAATTTGTATTTGTATCTGTTGTCCGGTACTTTGTTGCGCCAGTGCAAAATCTGCTTCAGCTTTGTCGAAATAAATTGACCACATTGTTGGGTCACCAAAAATTGATTGAAAGTTATATTTGTTTAACGTGACGATTGAACTGTGGTTTGAACATCACTGTTTTATCAATTTAACTTTAATTTAAATTTAAAAAAATACCTGATTGTTTTGAGGTGAGGGGCGGAGATTGTTTGTTAGTTCTCAATGTTGCTGTTTGTAATCGTTAAAACCTAGTGTATGTGAGAATCAATTTGTACTTTTCAGCTATTTAAGAAATTATGCTTTCTTGTTCAACCTTTTATTTATTTAATAAATAAGAACAATCCTGTTACATTCCGTACTTTAATATTAGTATAAGTCAGCGTAATTCATTTGAGCTTGAAGGGATTAAGACCATACATGAGATTATAGAGGATTTGTGACTATGTTATTGTAAGACCCCGTAAGTTTAACAATATTGATACCGTTATATACATTTGATGTGGTATTTTGAGTGGAGCATTTTTGTAAAAAGTTTAAAATATATGATTTTATATAGTTATTAATATTACTAATTCCGAATATGCTTTAAATTATACACATAATATAAGAAAATTTATTAAATTTTCTTTATTGTAAAGATAGAAATTATTTTCTCACTAGAAAAGAAGGTTATCTTTTTACCATTTTAAGAATTAAGCGTACTAAAATTTGTACTCCTTATATGAGATTAGAAAAATTAAAAGTTGAGAAAATATATGTATTTTTACATGAATGTTTAATGAAATAATAGTGTATGTATTGATTTTATATGATACCACATGATCATGATAGTAAGATGTATAAGGTATGTTAAAAGGTAAGTAGTATTTTAAGTAAGTTGAAATAATTTTTAATTATATGAATAATGGGATAATTAATAATTTTTAGTGGGAGATTAATCAAAATCCTTGGATAAATTAAGAGCCTCACGCGGCAGCAAGCCTCCCAAATATCAATGACTCTTAAGTCATTAGGAAAAGTGGCGAAGTAAAGGAATGTGGTTAAGCCACCACATAAAGTGGGTCCCACATTCATATATAAAACATCTCCAAGTTAAAGAGATATTCTAAGTAACATAAAGATCTTCCAATTTCAACTTACTTAGAAGGCTCTCTAATTTAGTATCGTGAGTTCTTCACTATGAATTCACTATGGTTTCTAAAGGTATGAACGTGAGTTTCTTAATATAAACTCACGTGTGCCTTACAAATCAAATTGAATCTCTTGTGCAAGTAGAGTGGGATGATCGTGAGTAAGTGAGAAAGTAAAACAATTCCATACCAAATTCTAAGAGAACCGTCAGGTATGTTAAGGCTAATCTTTCCTTCTTTTGGCATGATCCAAGTAATGATACGTAAATGTAATGCTTTTTTTAAGTGGTTCTACTCTTAGCAGTTAAAGGATGTCATGTTAGTTATTCATGTAAAATGATATTCAAGCATGTATAAGTATGTCCCTAAGTCCCTAATGAGGTATATGATAGAGATGTTAATGTTTATAATATAATGATACATGTACATGCATCTGCATGCATTCACCACCGTGCTATGGCTGGTCAGACAGTTACCACCGGTTGGGCAGTCATGCATATTCATTTACCTCCGAGCTATGGCTGGTCGAGCAATCATGTATTTACCACCGAGCTACGACCAGTTGGGCAATTACACATTTACCATCGAGCTACAGCCGGTCGGGCAGTCATGCATTTACCACCGCGCTACGGTCGGTCGGGCATTTACCACTTGTCAGTTGGGCAGTCATGCATCACACGATATGGATAATAGTCTGAAAGAGAAGCATTATACATACAAGTATAATAAGTATGCATTTATGGTGGCACTTTAGAGATTCAAGTTGATTCTTATATGTCTTTAATTAATGTTGACTTATTGTTATGTTTCAGTTACGCCTTACATACTCGGTACATTATTCTTACTGACGTCCTTTTGTTGGGGACACTGCATTCATGCTTGCAGGTATAGATAATCAGATTGACAAGCCCTCATAGTAGAGGAGATTGGCATTCAACGAAGGATCGTAAGACTCCACCTCATTCGAAGTGCAACCGAGTCTATGAGTCATCGTGTCATAGTTTTGCTACAGACTTATGGGTAGGCCAGTACCCTGTCCCATGTGATGTCAAATAATCTTAGAGGCTTTGTAGACAGAGGTTCATTTTGTACAGTATGTCAGAGGCCTTGACGGACCATATGTATTTATGTTTTAAGAACGATGTTTCATTGATACAGAGTTGTGGCCCACTTATAGTTATACATTACGAGTTGTGACCATGTTGGCCCATGATAGTTAGTTACAAAAGAATGAGTTACAGAGTCGTTCTCTCGGGCCAGTACGACACTAGGTGCCAACCACACCTCCCCATGCTTTTACTCTCAACCTCACCATACATGTAGCAATAACAAACAACATGTGCGTAACCTCTACGAAGTAGTGATGGGGCTAGGACAAGACACCCACAAACAACCTGTGCAGTATAATCATACATGTAGAAATAACAACAATAGGAGAAAATAAGACAGAAAATATTGGGAAGGGACATGCTGAGGGGTTCACACTATAAGAAATTAGAACCAATGATATAACTAGATAAATCAAAATGCCTTGAACAGATAAAACAAGTAAGAATGGCAAAAGAAACTGCAAGGCACAACCCTTCGTGCTTTTACTCTCAACCTCACCATATGAAATAATGAAATGGCACGACATCATCCTTCGTGCTTTACACTCTTCCTCACCATAAGAAATAATTAAATTGCATGGTACCCTACGTGCTTTACACTCTTCCTCACCATATGAAATAATGCAATGGCACGACATCACCCTTCGTGCTTTACACTCATCCTCAACAATTAAAGATCAGTAATAACAGATAGAGACAAATATCAAAGAAAAATCAATATTTCGTCAATACTGAACACCACAACATCAACCTCAACCTTGAGACAATATAAAACAATTACCAGATATCAGTAAAATCGGATAGAAGTTTCCCAACATCACAAATGGCTACGCTAAGCATGGACATTATGATTAAAGACTACAACAATTTCAAGAATAGAACTCACTCGCATGCTATGACTCAACAACAACATAGAGGTGCTCGTCACCTCACCTATACATTATACTCAACACCCAAACACGTATCAAATAAGCAAATAATACCTAATCCCTCAAGCCAAAGTTAGACACGACACATGCGTCGATCCGCAGGCCACTCACTGCTCAAGTACCGCTTTTCCTCTAGAATTCCCCTCCAACCCACTCGTATCTAGTCATAATTAGCTTAATAACATCAATTTTTNATTAAACATGGAATAAACACGTATCAAATAGGACTCAACACCTATTCCCTCAAGCTAAGGTTAGGCCAAATACTTACCTCGATGCCACGAACTCAGTTCAAGCCTCAACTACCGATTTACCTCTTGATTCCACCACCAACTCGCTCGTATCTAGCCACAAGTTACTTAATTATATCAATAAATGCTAAATGAATCAATTCTAATGCATGGAAATGAGTTTTGTAAAGTTTCCCCCCAAAGTCAAAAATCGACCCCGGGCCCGCTTGGTCAAAACTCGAAGTTCGGACCAAAACCCATTTACCCATTCACCCCCGAGCCCGAATATGTATTTAATTTCGGAATACGACCCTAAATCGAGGTCTAAATTTCCAAAGTTGCAAAACCTCCAATTCCCCCAAAATCCCTAATTTCTACCATGAAAGAACAACATTTAAGGCTAGAAATTCAATGGTTGATGACAGAGATTGAAGAAAACGAGTTAAAGAGTGCAAACCTATGATTTGGTGTTGAATTACCTCTTAAAAAATCACCCCAGGTCGAGTTCTAGTGATGAAAAATAAAATTTGGGACGAAGTCCCGTTTTTGTTCTGTTTTGAAAATCACTTGACAGGTCTTCATCGCGTTCGCGAGAGACCTATCGCGATCGCGATGCACAACAACCCAAATTCCTATGCATTTATGAATACCTCCTCGCATTCGCAAGGCTATGCCCCTCTGGCCTTCGCGTTTGCGAACCATTGCTCGCGTTCGCGTAGAAGGTATGACTGATCCCCTCCCCAGATCCCTAACACTTCACGTTCGCGTTGAGCTGGTCGTGTTCGCGAAGGGTAAAGCCCCCATCGCCTCGCGTTCGCGACCAGTCTCTGCGTTCGCGTAGAAGAAACTCCTCCACAGCTCCGTTTCCCCTTCGTGATTGTGTAAGTGTCTTCGCGATCGCGAACCACAAAGTGGCAGCACACCAGAAACATCAGATTTTCTAAGTCTCAAACTACCTATGGCCTATCCGAAACTCACCCGAGCCCTCGGGGCTCCAAACCAAACATGCACACAAGTCTAGAAAAATCATATGGACTTGCTCGTGTGATTAAATCGCGAAAATAGCACCTAAAACTACGAACTTAGCACCAAATTCTCAAGAACACTTTAAAATTCCTATTTTCTCCACCAAAGATCCGAATCACGTCAAATCAGTTACGTTTCTCACAAATTTTCACAGATAAAGTATAAATACCATAACGGACATGTTCCGGGCTCCGGAACCAAAGTACGGACCCGATACCAACAAGATCAAGCATTAAGTGAATTATTTAAAATCATAACTTTTCAGTCTTTCAAATTTAGTCAAAAATTCATTTCTCGAGCTAGGGATCTCGGAATTCGATTCCGGATATACACCTAGGTCCCATATTTTACTACGGACCCACCGGGACCGTGGAAGCACGAGTCTGGATCCGTTTACTCAAATTGTTGACCTAAGTCAACTAAAATCATTTTTAAAGGCCAAAAATTATTGTTTCTTCAATTTTCCACATAAAGGCTTTCCGGAAACACAACCAGACTGCGCACACAAATTGATGAGGGTAAAAAGGAGATTTTTAGGCTAAAGAGTGCAGAATAGAGTTCTAACACACAGGATGACCCTTTGGGTCATCACAAGTCCACCCAAAGGAGGGGTGCAATAGATGTCTTTAACTCTTTTGATTTATGCATTCATGACCATGGCTTCACTAACTTTTGTGTTATTTGCTTATATAGCTCTTAACAATGTGACTACTCAGTTGAGTTCCATTGAAACTGTGACTAGTAGAAATTATGAGAAGTGGAAACAAGATGTTGAAATAGTGTTAGGTTCGATGGACCTGGACTTTGAATTGACTGAACAGAAACCTGTTGAACCTACAACCACTAGTATTGCTGATGAAAAAGCTAAGTATGAGAAATGGATTAAGGCTAACAAATTGAGCCTTATGATCATGAAGAGATCTATTTCTGATCACAAAAAAGGTGCAATTAAGGATAATGGAAATGCAAAGGATTTCTTGACTGCCATTGGATCCTAGAATTTGATAAAGCTGAGATAGGTAGCCTGCTTGATTCCCTGTCTACCATAAAGTATGACCTTGTAGATAGTGTTCGTGATCATATTATGAAATTGGTTAATATTGCTCCAAACTGAATAATTTAGGTGTAACCATTACCGATGATTTTCTTGTTCACTAATACCTAAAATCCTTTCCTGAGCAGTTTAACCAGCTTCATACAACCTATAATGCACAAAAAGATAAGTGGAGTATAATGAGCTTATTAATTTTTGTGTGGTAGAGGAAGGAAGGATCCAAAAGGAGAAAGTTGACGGCGTAGTGAACCATGTTAGTTCGTCTAGATCAACTGATTATCCCTCTTATAAAAGAAAAGGTGGACCAAAATTTCATAAAAAGAAACATGGTCAGTCTCATTATCAAGGTGGTAATAGTGGTCATACTAATAAGCCTGGTGTTAACCAAGGTCAACCTTGTCGCACCCTATTTTCTCGCAAAAACAGGTTTCGACGTGTGACAACTCTTTTAAGGAGGTACTAAAAGAGAAGAGTCACCATCTAAAATTGTTTTAAGGTGAGTTAGGGCACCTATTTGAAAATAACTATGTTTAAACTAGTTCGTGGTCACCAAAGATTGGGTAAGGTATCAAATTACCTCGAAAAGAAGGTGTTAGGAACTCTTCGAGGTCCACAACCGTGGGTCCTGGTCGAACCTCAAACTATGTGGATTATGTAATTAAGCTAAGTGATCAAATAAACAAAGGGAAATATAAAAAGTCGAAGAGTCTTATCATAACATATAAGAAATGGTACAAATCATTGATGATTATAAATATACAACTACATTGATCTATGTTAAATTACTAAGTGTAAATAACAAGTACATAAAGGAAAAAAAGGAGGGTTGATGGG
>ML272309.1:1208-12930 GCA_005239495.1 Nicotiana undulata | reverse complement strand
GGGGGGGGGGGGGGGGGGGAGTCCTAAATTGTTTAACCTACAGGATCGCTCCCTACAACATAAATAATACTTCGCAACTCCCTTAAGGTAGAAATTGCTCATATTATTCAGCGGGCACAGACTATCATCTCATGCTACCCAATTACTATTTGAAGTTGTTACTTAAAGGCGTTATAATTCAATTCTAAATAGTATCATGTGCCTGCACTACCCGTTCCATACCTATGGTCCATGAGGCTTAGGACCTACTACTTTGGTAGTTCTAGACTCTTCTTAGGCTTCTCAAAAAAAGAGAAAGCATTCAAAATAAATAAGACTACACATAATCAACACTAAAGGCTCAAATTCACCTCCTCATATAGAAACGAATGCACGCTATCAATTAGGCAGACAATTATAGCTATACTTGCAATGTTCAGGTTATTTAAATGGACATCTATAGATTAGTAGGTTTGGTATGTTGAATTGTTCCAGACCTAGGCATGGTTTCTATGTGATTTGAACTACTCAACAATCAGTGTAGATTCCTATAGGCAGGATTTCTAGATGACTGATTTCAGGTGTCGCACAGGCAATGCCGATGTTCTAAGTTAGCTAGTTTGCAGGTTACATGTATTAAAAACCTATAAACATTATTTCTAAGTTGGTTACGCAATGGAAGGCTATTAGAAACCAGAAATTACCAGCGTTTGATTCTATAGACATACCTTCTAGGCGAATAATAGTAGGCAGGATTTCTAATAGTTGGTATGTGAATTCACTTTTATCATACTTATCCCTACAAGCATTCTACCTAGGTGTAAGTGTAATAAAATGGTGAGAGAAGTTGATTAGTGTCCTATAGTCATGATATCTAGATGGACACTACACCAAAAATAAAAGCAATTTGATCAATTAATTATCTGAAGTCTTATAGGCATGATAACTAGGTTAGCAAAATTATATACATCCTATAGGCATGCTATCTAAACACACAGTAATAATAGTGTGGAAATTAATAGCATGTTTAAGATAGTGTACAAGTATTAGACAAATTAGGTGAGGTGTGTGCAATTCCTAGAGACATGATTTCTATTAGCATGCAGAAGAAGATCAAGTTAAACAATAAAGCACGTAGACCCTATAAGCATGTTCTCTACTCTTTATGCAAGAACAAAGCACATCCATTCCCCTATTTCATTATACCCCCCCTAATTATTCATTATTACAAGTTACAGGACCATAAAGAATAATACAAACTCAAAAATGACAGAAATATATAGTGAAACAAGTACGAGCCTCCATCAAACAGTACATGCCTGCTATAAAATAACCCAATGAATTTATGGGCCTTCAGCAACCTCACCAACCAACAAACCCAAATCTCAGGCTCATAAGGACAATAGAATCTTCCCGAATCCAGTGCCCAGGTCCAACAACACATATGGCCCAACACCATGCCTAACGAATAACTTACTTAGCAAATGGATGCCAAACTTAACCATGTAGATGACAGACCACTCACATGATTAATTTAAACAACTTTCACACTTAACTCCTAATGCGGTAACTAACAATAGTTCTAGCCAAAGCACATAGACAAGATCACATGAAATACTGACAGGTTTACAAGGCAGGTTCATGCTTGTATTCTCAGAAACAAAGCTAAAGAGTCATAGGATAGTGAACTATTCTAAAGAGTTTCAAAAGTAAAATGATCCAGAATTAGCCTAAAGGACTTTAGACACATGAAAATTTAATAGAATTAAACAGAGCATAGCCTTCGGACGAAAGTTTTAACATCAAGGTCTAGTGAAAACAACATAACAGAACATATTTATGATCAATGAATTACTTAGTTGAGGATGAGAAAACTTGAACACGCTGAGTATCAACAAAACTCATAGTAAACAAAAGACATGCCAATTTTCAAATCAATAGGACAAACAAGCATCAAACCTTGTACTAGTTGGCTACATATTAGTGAAAATGCTGGTTATGAGATTTACTCTAAAGGTCTTAACTAATACTAGAGAACACAGGGCTGAGCAAGTCAAGAAAAGCATACTAGAGTTACAAATAGCATGGGAACATGCCATAGCTAATAGTAGAACTCCTAAAAGATAAAGAGTTGAGCATGAATATCTCAACAGGAATTAGAACACATTTTGGGTATGAGTTTGTTATCAAAATAGTACAGAACAAGTCAAGAACCAAATCCAGAATAAGCATCAGTTATATAAGTAACCAACTATTCATAAACATAATGATTAGAAATCATTCATGTTGGACACACATAATGAGCATGCATTAAGGCTAAGTATTTAGATATACTTGCAGAGAAATTGCAAATTGTGTGTCACGACCCAATTTCGGAGTCGTGATGGCGCCTGTCGTGGAACCAGGCCAGCCACCTAACTATAACGGTTCTAGGTTCAGTTATCTGAGAAAATGCTCATTTTTAATAAATCCAAATCATTAATAGTGGAAATTCATAATTTAGAAACAATTTAAGGAAGGAAAACATAATTTAAATACTACAGCCTCGGATCCGGTGTCACGCAGTCATGAGCTATTAATACATAAACAAAACCCAAAATAAGGGGAAATGATCAACATAGTCTAAAATTAATACGACATGTAGAATAAGAGAAGAGATGACGAGATCACGATCGCCAGCTGCTACCTCGTCAACTCCGATGAACTGCTGCGACTCACTGACCAGAGCTGGATCTCAATGTACCTGGATCTGCACACAAGGTACAAGGTATAACGTGAGTACACCAACTAAATAAGTAACAAAAACAACCTATGGGCTGAGAGGTAGTGACAGACTAAACCCCCGATAACTTAAACAACATCATATAGTTTGAACATGATAGTAATATAGTAGAAAGTAAGCGAAATGCACCGAGTTATGTCTGTAAACTTGCATATGTTCGTGTAAAATTAGGAATGCTATGTATACAATATCCACTCTCATAATGAAGTCCACTCAGTACTCGAATTGGCCATCAGGCCCAGGGAAAATCCATCCCAGAATATGGATAAACACAGTGACATAGTCACTCGGTACTGAGGAAAACGATAGGCCAATTCAGCCCCACAGAGAAGATCCATCTCCGGAACAAGACACCACAGAGAGGATCCATCTCCAGAACATATCACCCGGACAAGATCCATGTCCAGGGAAGATCCATCCCTCAATATCTGTGCGCTCACTGGGGGTGTAAAGACTCCGGAAGGGCTCCTATAAGCCCAAGCGCTATATCAAACCAACGAAGGTATGATTCAAGGATCACTGCGGTGTGCAGTTCGATCTCATAACTGTCTCAAAAATCCGGCTCTAGGCCTCACTCAGTCAATACTTTCAAGTCTCACTCACAATGTTCTCAAATATGCATAATTCAGCCCAAACAATAATAATGCAATATAATTAACAGATGCTGAGACTGAGGCATTAAGATGTATGCTACAACAGGACTGAGTGCATGGTAGTAAATAACTACAGATAGAGATAGCAACAATTGACCGTTTCAGACTAAACACATTGGCATGAAGCCTTAGCAATTACACTTATAATGATTTCTAATATGTTCAAGGAAGTCTCTACCTTCACAGTACCAATATCAGTATGAAACAACCCTTAGACAGTGCCATAAGATGAGCCAGGCCACAAACATTCCGTGAACACCCGCATGCCCGTCACTTGGCAAGTGCGTCACCTTAATTAACATAAATTATCAGATAATTTGGGGTTTCGAACCCTCAGTTCCAAGGTTGAAGACGTTACTTACCTCAAAACCGGCTAAAACACTACTCCGCTGTGCCCTTACCTCAAAATTTGACCTCCGAGCGCTCCAAATCTACCAACAATCAAGTGTACATCATTATTATATGCTAAGAGGTTAATCCCAATCAACTTTATCAAGAATACTCAAAAATCCCGAAATTGGCCAAACAAGACCCCCGGGCCCACGTCTCGAAATTCGGAAAAATTTACAAAACTGAAATCCTTATCTTCACCCGAGTCTACCCATATCAAATTTACCAAAATCCAACCACAATTACCCCTTCAAATCATCAAAAGCGTCTCCCAACTTTTCTTCCCATTTTTCTCAATTTCTACTTTGATTCCACAAATTACATGGAAATAATCAATACTAATTCGTGAAGTTAGACCAAAAACGATGAAGGAATACATACCACGAGACTCCCACTGAAAATACCTCCAAAATCTCCCTTCTCTCGAGCTCTCTAATGGAGTTTTGAAAAATGGCTAAAACCCTGGTTTTTGAACTTAAAGTTTCTTCCCAGCGATTTCCTTCTACGCGATCGCAAACATCCTGTTGCGATCGCGGAGAGTAACTCAACAAACCCTGATTTTAACCCTACTCGATCGCAACATCTCCCCCCGCGATCGCGATTCAGCTTGGTCCAAGCTCACGCGATTGCAATCCCCTTCACGCGATCGCGGTGCACAACATCCTCCTACCAGACGCGCCTCAGAAACTCTACGCTATCGCGGACTCCCTCACGCGATCGCACTGAACAACCTTTTTAGCCCACGCGATCGCGACCCATCTACTGGGATCGCGAAGAAAAACTTTGACCCCCACCTTGCTAATCTTACACGTTCGCAGGAATACTATGCGATCGCGGAAGAGAAAACGAGATAAAAAAACACCAGAAAATCTGCCAAGTCTTTAAGCCAAACGTTGGTCCGTTGACCACCCGAAACACACCCGAGGCCCTCGGGACCTCAACCAAACATACCAATACGTCCGAAATGATCATTCAAACTTAGTCGAGCCTTCGAAACATCAAAAACAACATCAAAACTCCAAAAATTCATTGAATTCAAACCTATGAACATTGAAATTTCTAAATTCCACCAACGATGCCGAAACTACCCAAAACAACTCCGATTGACCTGAAAATTTGCGGACACATCCAAAATGACATTACGAACCTCTTCCAACTGTCGGAATTCTATTCCGACCCCGATAGCCTATTTTCCACTGCCGACCGGAAATCGCCAAAAACTAGCTTTCGCCAATTCAAGCCTAACTCTACACCAGACATCACAAAAATATTCCGAACACACTCCTAAGTCCCAAATCACCTAAAGAAGCTATTCGAACCATAAAATCAGCATTCCGAGGTCGTTTACCAATAAGTTAACTCTTAGTTGACTTTTCCCATTTTAAGGCTATTTTTAAAGACTGAATGACTAAACTCTCACTACGACCATTCTGATTTCAAGCCTACCAACTGTAACACATCAATAACAATATAACCAATCTATAACAAGTATATAACATCAATTATAATGCAGGTTCTACGTAACGATCGACCAGGCATTACATTCTCCCCCTCTTAAACAAACGTTCATCCTCGAACGAGTCTAGAAACATACCTGGAGTCTCAAACAAGTGAGGATATCTGCTCTGCATCTCCCGCTCGGTCTCCCAAGTAGCCTCTTCCACTGGCTGACCTCTCCACTGCACCTTCACTGAAGTTATCTATTTTGACCTCAACTTTATGACCTCGCGAGCCAAAATAGCAACTGGTTCAACCTCATATGACACATCATCCTCAAGATGAACTGTATTGAAGTCTAAGACATGAGACGGGTCAAAAATATACTTCCGAAGCATCGACACATGGAATACTGGATGAACACTCGACAAGTTGGGTGGCAAATCAAGTCTATAAGCCACCTCTCCAACCTTCTGAAGCACCTCAAATGGACCAATGAATCGGGGACTAAGCTTTCCCCTCTTCCCGAACCTCATAACACCCTTCATGGGTGACACCTTCAGCAGTACCTTATCACCCTCCATGAAAGACACATCCCGAACCTTCCGGTCTTCATAGCTCTTGTGTCTGGACAAAGCCGTGCGAAGTCGCTCATGAACCAACTTCACCCTCTCCAATGCATCCTGAACCAAATCTGGGCCTAACAACCTAGCCTCACCGGGCTCAAACCAACCAACCGGATATCTACACCTCCTACCATATAAAGCCTCATACGGTGCCATCTGAATACTAGACTGGTAGATATTATTATATGCAAACTCCGCTAGTGGCAGGAACTGATCCCACGAGCCACCAATATTAATCACACATGCACGCAACATGTCCTCCAAGATCTGAATAGTCCTATCTGACTGCCCGTCGGTCTGAGGATGGAATGCTGTGCTCAACTCTACCTGAGTACCCATACCTCTCTGCATGGAACCGGACAATCTCCCTGATGTAGATACCAGCTAACCTCTTCGAAGTATAAGTAGTACTGACAGGAATGAAGCGCGCGGACTTGGTCAGTCGATCCACAACGACCCAAATAGCATCAAATCCCTTCGAAGTCCATGGAAGCCCAACTACAAAGTCCATGGTGATCCTCTCCCACTTCCACTCCAGAATGACTAACTCCTGAAGCAACCCACCTGGCCTCTGGTGCTCATACTTGACCTGCTGGCAGTTGAGGCACCGTGCTACATACTCCACAATATCTCTCTTCATCCACCTCCACCAATATTGCTATCTCAGATCCTAGTACATCTTCGCGACACCCGGATGGATAGAATACCACGAGCTATAGGCCTCTGCCAATATCGACTCTCGAAGACCATCTACGTCGGGCACACAAATACGGCCTTGCATCCTCATAACCCCGTCATCATCAATAGTCACATCTCTGACATCACCTCGACGGACCTTGTCCTGAAGAACCAACAAATGACGGTCATTATACTGGCGTGCTCTAATCTGATCATATAGAGAAGATCGAGAAGCCATGCTAGCTAACACCCGCGGAGGCTCTAACAAATTCAATCTCACAAGCTGCCCCGCTAAGGCCTGAACATCACATGCTAAGGGTCGCTCTGTTGCTGAAAGATAGGCCAAACTCCCCAAACTCCCTGCTCGGCGACTCAGGGCATCGGCCACCACATTGGCCTTCCCCGGATGATATAATAGTGAGGTCATAATCCTTAAGAAGCTCCAACCATCTTCTCTGATGCAAATTCAAATCCTTCTACCTCAGCAGATACTGCAAACTGCGATGGTCAGTAAAACTCTCACACTAAACCCCATATAAATAATGACGCCAAATCTTCAAAGCATGAACAATGGAAGCTAGCTCAAGATCGTGCACTGGATAGTTCTTCTCGTGCACCTTCAACTGTCTTGACGCGTAAGCAATCACCCTACCATCCTGCATCAAAACCGCTCCCAAGCCATCTCTAGAAGCATCACAATAGACTGTGTAAGAACCCGAACCAATAGGCAAAACTAATACCGGAGTTGTGGTCAATGCTAACTTGAGCTTCTAAAATCTCTCCTCGCACTCATCGGACCATCTGAATGGAGCACCCTTCTGGGTCAATTTGGTTAGTGGTGAAGAAATAGAAGAGAATCCCTCCACAAAGCGACGGTAATAGCCCGCCAACCCAAGGAAACTCCTAATCTCTGTAGCTGAGGACGGTCTAGGCCAACTCTGCACCGCCTCTATCTTCTTCGGGTCCACATGAATACCCTCACTAGACACCACGTGACCCAATAAAGCTACCGAACTGAGCCAGAACTCACACTTGGAGAACTTCGCATAAAGCTTCTCCTCTCTCAACCTCTGCAATACAACCCGCAAATGCTGAGCGTGCTCCTCCTGGCTACGAGAATACACCAGGATGTCGTCAATGAACACAATAACGAATGAATCAAGGTAAGGCTGAAACACGCTGTTCATCAAGTGCATGAACACGGCTGGGGAATTGGTCAGCCCAAAAGACATAACCAAAAACTCATAGTGACCGTATCTGGTCCTGAAAGCAGTCTTCAGAATATCAGAATCCCGAATCTTCAACTGGTGATACCCCGATCTCAAGTCAATCTTGGAGAACACCCTAGTTCCTTGAAGCTGATCAAATAAGTCATCAATGTGAGGCAAAGGATACCGGTTCTTCACCGTATATTTATTCAGCTGCCTGTAGTCAATGCACATGCGCATAGAACCATCCTTCTTCTTTACGAACAACACCGGTGCACCCCAAGGTGATACACTAGGCCGAATGAATCCCTTATCAAGGAGTTCCTGAAGTTGCTCCTTCAATTCTTCAACTCTGCTGGGGCCATACGGTAAGGCGGAATAGAGATAGGCTGTGTATCTGGCAACAAGTCAATACCAAAATCAATGTCCCTGTCAGGTGGCATGCCTGGTAGGTCTGCAGGGAATACATCCGGAAACTCACGGACCACAGGAACAGAATCAATAGAAGGAGCCTCACTACTAACATCCCTCACAAAGGCGAGATAAGACTCACATCCCTTCCCAATCATACGCTGAGCCTTCAGATAGGAAATCACCCTACTAGGCGCATACTCCACCGAACCTTTCCACTCAATTATCGGAAATCCGGGCATGGATAAGGTCACGGCCTTGGCGTGACAGTCAATAACAGCATGGCACAGAGATAGCCAATCCATTCCCAATATCACATCGAAGTCAACCATACTAAGCAATAATAAGTCTGCCCGGGTCTCCAAACCCCCAATAGATATAATACAAGACCGTTACACCCGGTCCACCACCACAGTATCCCCCACTGGAGTCCACATATGAACAGCTGAATTCAAAGACTCACGGGGCATATCCAAGAAATGTGCAAAATATGAGGAAACCTATGAATACGTAGAACCAGGATCAAACAATACCGAAGAATCTCGGTGACAGACAGAAATAATACCTGTAATCGCTGCATCTAAAGCTATGGCATCTGGTCTGGCCGGAAGTGCATAAAACGGGCCTGTCCTCCACCTGATCGACCTCCCTCTCTAGGGAGGCCTCAGACTGACTGACCCCCACCCCTGGTTGCCTGGGCGGGTGGTGTAGAAACTGGTGCTGAAGCTGGAGGCTGTCTCCTCTGCTGATAAGAACTACTAGAAAGGCCGGGACAATACCTCTTGATATGACCTGGATCCCCACACTTGAAACAACCCCTCTCAGCAAAAGACGGTGGGGACTGAAGGGAACCCCTAGAACCAGAGTAGCTGCTAGAAGAGCCATGTGCTGAAGAACCCTGAACTGACTATGTCCTGGATGAGCTCTGGGCTGGAAGTGAACTGAATGATGAACGTCCTGGATGAGAACTACGAGGGCCGTGTCTAGATGAAGTACCACTGTAAACTGGACGAGCTGGCTGAGGAGGTTTGAACGGACGACCTCTGCTATACTGAGTCTGACTTCCAGAGTGAACACCACCATAACTGCCAGATCCTCGAGGCCTCTTGGCCACCATCTCAACACGCTCCTGGCGGCGCACTGACTCAATCTCCCTGGCTATGTCAACTACGTCCTCAAAAGAAGCCCCAGATACCCTCTCCCTGGTCAGAAAGATCCGTAACTGATAAGTAAGACCATCAACAAACCTCCGGATCCTCTCCTGTGGGAACTAGCCAGATGGCATGACGGGCTAACTCAGAGAACCTCATCTCGTACTGTGTCACGGTCATGTCTCCCTGACGCAACTGCTCGAACTCTTTGCGCAGCTCCTCTCTGCGAGACTGTGGTATATACTTCTCTAAAAAAAGAATGGAGAACTGGTGCCATGTAAGGGGCGCTGCATCAGCGGGTCTACGCCTCTCATAGGCCTCCCACCAAGCAAGTGCAGCTCCTGAGAACCGGAAAGTCGTAAATGGAACTCCACTGGCCTCTAGTATCGCTGTTGTGCGTAGTATCCTCTGACACTTGTCCAAGAAGGACTGGGCATCCTCGCCCTCTGTACCACTAAAAGTCGGAGGCTGGAGTCTACTGAACCTCTCCAACCTACGCTGCTCATCATCAGCTAAAGCTGGGACCACATAATCCTGTACCGGAGCAATAGGCTGCACTGGAACTGCCCCAGGTGTCTGAAGTCCCTGGGTGACCTACTCAGGTGTCCGGGCAGCTGGAGTCTAAATGCCTCCCCCGGCCTGAGAAGTAGTAGCAGTAGTGGACATCGCAACGGCCTGTGCCAAGCTGGTGCACACCATCAAAATTTGAGCTAGGGTCTCCTGAAAACCCGGAATCACTATGGGCACTGCTGGTGCCTAAGCCTGCCCCGCTTAAATCTCAACTGCGGGGACCTGATCCTGAGCAACAGGAGGGTCCACAGGTGCTGCCCCGGCTGCTGTGCGGGCTGCAACCCTCCCTCTTCCACGGCCCGGCCATGGCCTCGGCCTCTAGCTGGTCTTGCTATAGTGTCTGATCACCACTATCGGTAGCACGAGTCCTCACCATCTGTGAGAGAATGAAAACAACAGAAGTTTAGTTCCCGAGTTCAACAGAGTCGCACGACAGATTTCAAAATGTGGAATTTTCCTAAGGGTTCTATATCCTCTCGAAGATAAGTACAGACGTCTCTGTACCGATCCGCAAGACTCTACTAAACCCGCTCATGACTGGTGAGACCTATTCAACCTAGGGCTCTGATACCAACTTGTCGCGACCCAATTTCGGAGTCGTGATGGCGCCTGTCGTGGAACCAGGCCATCCACCTAACTATAACGGTTCTAGGTTCAGTTATCGGAGAAAATGCTCATTTTTAATAAATCCAAATCATTAATAGTGGAAATTCATAATTTGGAAACAATTTAAGGAAGAAAAACAAAATTTAAATACTACACCCTCGGATCCGGTGTCACGCAGTCATGAGCTACTAATACATAAACAAAACCCAAGAGAAGGGGAAATGATCAACATAGTCTAAAAGTAATACGACAGGTAGAATAAGAGAAGAGATGACGAGATCACGGTCGCCTGCTGCTACCTCGTCAACTCCGATGAACTGCTGCGACTCACTGACCAGAGCTGGATCTCAATGAACCTGGATCTGCACACAAGGTGCAGGGTATAACGTGAGTACACCAACTCAATAAATAACGAAAACAACCTATGGGCTGAGAGGTAGTGACAGACTAAACACCCGATAACTTAAACAACAACATATAGGTTGAACATGATAGTAATATAGTAGAAAGTAAGCGAAATACACCGAGTTATGTCTGTAAACTTGCATATGTTCGGGTAAAATCAGGAATGCTATGCATACAATATCCACTCTCATAATGAAGTCCACTCAGTACTCGAAATGGCCATCAGGCCCAGGGAAATTCCATCCCAGAATATGGATAAACACAGTGACATAGTCACTCGGTACTGAGGAAAAAGATAGGCCAATCCAGCCCCACGGAGAAGATCCATCTCCGGAACAAGACACCACATAGAAGATCCATCTCCGAAACATATCACTCAGACAAGATCCATGTCCAGGGAAGATCCATCCCTCAATATCTGTGCGCTCACTGGGGGTGTAAAGACTCCGGAGGGGCTCCTATAAGCCCAAGCGCTAGATCAAACCAACGAAGGTATGATTCAAGGATCGGATAGAGACAGCAACAATTGACCGTTTAAGACTAAACACATTGGCATGAAGCCTTAGCAATTACACTTATCATGATTTCTAATATGTTCAAGGAAGTCTCTACCTTCACAGTACCAATATCAGTATGAAACAACCCTTAGATAGTGCAATGGGATGAGCCAGGCCACAAACTGTCACGACCCAAAATCCCACCTTTCAGACCGTGACTGCGTCTAACGTTGAACCCGCTAGACAAGCCAACGTACACAACACTTTGACATTTATAACAACAACATAACAGTAATAAAACCAATTAACCTTCCAACCTCTACTGAAAC
>ML272308.1:80406-102711 GCA_005239495.1 Nicotiana undulata | reverse complement strand
ATTCCAAAGTATTGTGATCCTAAGACTGTTTACACACCAAAGGACATACAAACTGACATGTTATCCGAACACGGAGTGAACCTAAGCTACATGCAAGCATGGAGAGCAAAGGAAAAGGCTTCACAGTTTTTGAGAGGGCATCCTGCCGACTCCTACAACAAATTACCAAAATATTTTTATATTCTTGACGAGACTTATCCTGGTTCAGTTGTTAAATTGAAGAAGACAGCAGATGAATGCTTCTTATATGCATTTGTTGCTCTTTGTACATCAATAAGTGGTTGGCAATATTGTAGGCCAGTAGTAGTGGTTGATGGAACATTCTTAAAGTTAGCATACAGGGGGATTATGCTGACACCAAGCACCATGGATGCAACAGGTAAAAAGTGTAAAACTTTTGTAGTTATTTTGTAGGTAGTCTATAAAATGTAGATACATTGTAGAAATTTTGTAGTTATCTGGTAGGTAGTGTATAAAATGTAGATAAATTGTCGATATTTTGTAGATTTATTGCAGTTGTTATGTATTTATATTTTTATGTACATTTTCAAAGCTGCCAGTTAAATTTTTATGAAATAATAATGTAGGTACAATATTGCCCTTGGCATATGCTGTGGTTGATTCTGAAAATAACGCATCTTGGAGGTGGTTCTTTGAGCAATTCAAGCAGGCATATGGTGAAAGACATTCAATGTGTGTTGTTTCAGATAGGAATGAGAGTATCCTGAAGGCAACATCAATTGTCTATCCGGGCATGCCACACTACTCTTGCATGTGGCATATTTGGACAAATATAAGGTCAAAGTTCAAGAAGATTCATCTACAATTATATGAATTGTACTTTGCTACAGCACGGTCATACACTCTGGATGAATTTAATGAAAGGATGTCGAAGATTGAAGAGATAGACCCGCATGTTAAATCTTACCTATATGATATTGGCTATCATAGATGGTCAAGAGTACATGCAACGGTGAATAGAACTTGGACAATGACATCAAATATTGCAGATTCGTTGAACGTTGTAACAAAAGATGCAAGAGAGCTGCCAATATTTGACCTTTTAGAGTATATGCGGACACTTCTAGAACGTTGGACCAATGAGAAGTTATTGAAGGCGAAAGGTACTTTCACATTCCTTGGGTCCAAATTCAACAAAGAATTGGAGAACAACAGAACATTATCTCAGAAGTTTAGGGTAAGATCTGTTTATTTGGTGCAGAAAAAAGAAATAACTTAATATGCAGTGTTTCCAGATTGTAGAAAAATTGTAGACAAATTGTAGATAGTTTGTAGATTGAAAATAAGTTGTAGAATTTTTGTAGATGATTTGTAGATAAGTTGTAGATAATCTATTTTTATGATTGAAATAATAGTTTTTCTGTTTGTTCTGCAATTGTAGGTGAGGGCTTCAACAGATCATATACATACTGTGTTAGATGGTGTGAAGCGGTACATTGTGTGTCTTGAAAGCAAGAAATGTAGTTGTGGCCAATTCCAACTAGAAGAACTTCCATGTGCGCATGCTTTGGCAGCATTAAGGCACAGGAATGAAACATATGAAAACTATTACTCTCCGTATTACACAAAGGAGAGCCTACTGCGTACGTATGAAATACCAGTAAATCCTCTTCCTGATGAAAGCAAATGGAATGTGCCACAACATATTTCGGATGAAGTAGTAAATCCACCGACGGGAGATAAAAGGCAGCCAGGAAGACCTCAAAAGGAAAGATATAAAACATATGATGAAATAAAGTCAAAAAAGTACAAGGTGTCATGTAGAAATTGTGGAGGTGAAGGGCATAACAAAAGATCTTGCAAGAATGCGCCCAAAAAGAAATAAATATCATGTAGTTAGAATAGTAATTCAAAATAATCGTTAGTGTGTTCAAGTTAGCAGAATTTTGTGTGTAATCGTTTAAGTTTTTAAATATCATTATATAGGTAATTTCAATTTATTTATGTGTTTGTTAACATGTTTTTATGTATTGTGTCAAGCATCTAAAGTTGTTTTTGATATATTGTAGTTAAAATTTAATAGTTATTATCAACAATACAACTGCTTAAAAAAAATTAAATGTAATATACAGTATTTGCAGATTGTAGATAAAATATAGACAAAATGTAGTTAAATTGTAGATTGTTAATAATTTATGGATTATTTGTAGATATTTTGTAGATAATCTATTTCTATGATTGAAGTATTATTTCTTCTGTTTGTTGTGTAATTTAACTTGAACTGACAGTTATATACAGAAATTACCTACAACTTGAAGGTATTTCATACAAATTATGAACATATTTAACTACAAAATTATATACAATCACGACATTGAGTGTTTCCAGAATGTAGATAATCTGTAGTTAATTTGTAGACAAATTGTATTCTAACATTATAATAACTATGTTTAATATAATTAAGATACAGTGCTGAAAAGATTGAACAAATGAAGATAAAACAGCAAATTGATATTCAAGTGAACTACTAAAACTGAATAAAAATTAACAAAACAAAAAGGTCTGCTTCAATAAAAACATAAAAGATTTGTTCAGAATGTTGTGTATTCTCCTTCAACTACCAACTAGCATCAACTAAACTACATAAACATGACATTATTTCTTCTTTCTCAGGACTCTTGTTTTCTCATTCAATACAGAAGCACCCTTCCTCCTTGCTAGCCTGCATGTAACCTCGCTTTCACTGATTGACCCATCTTCCTGCTTCTTTGTAGCATAGTCCCATAGGAGAGCTTCATATCGTCTTCGGTGTTGGTCAATATCATAAAGGTCTTTTGCGAGAATTGACAAATCTCCAAGACTAACATACTCCGCAAAGGCAACCACAAATACACCACAATCGCTGCATAAGAAAAAAAATTAAATATTTAACAAATATTTATAAACAAAAAAAAAATTAGACGTATAGAAAGAGAGAATAGATTTTTTACAGTGATCCTTCTTTTCGCTTTGGAATCTCCGCAACCATCCACTGAATGTTAAGAGGGTCTGTAACTGGTTTTTAATTGTACGCTTTTGTATTCTTGAAGTAATATCTTTACGCTTCCCATAGAAACTAGTGCAAGACAAATAAAGAGGGATAATGACTGAAAACTTATCAACATAGGATTCAACAACTTGATGATTGTGTGAAGACACCATGGAATCATACGCATAAAGTTTCATGTCCGCAATGTCGAAAACGACCAACACCCAATGGAAATTTTCTACAATGTTCACGGGCATGATGACATAGTCAACTTCATCCCATGGAACATTTGCAAGTAGTCTATACCCCAGAATATATTCTGCAACATCATCCTAGGGTTTTACAACCGAATACTTCTTTTCTGGTGGAGAATTTATGAACTTCTCATATATTTTTTCAATCTTCGTCTTGAACAAACAATCGGTTGTTGTAAACCTAGTGTTGTTGTTGGGGACATATTTGCCTCTTTTTCTCAGGTAATACAGTAAAATATCAATATGCTGCAAACAACATAAAATCTAAATTTAACCACAGTGTAACTACAATTACACACAGAACACCTACAAAATAATCAACAGTGATATCTAAAAACAACTCTACAATTTAAACTACAAAGTTAAACTTCAAATAAACTAACAAATAGATACACTTTAGCTGTAGTTACACTGCAACACCTGGAACACAACATGTACATTCAGGTCTCAATCATATCTACATTTATACTACAGTTAATCTTATAAGTCTTCACCCTGATCTACAATCTAACTACAATTTAACTACAAACATGAAATACAGCTATAACAATTCTGTCCAAATTACCACATATACAACTTTTACATACAAATCATCATCAAATATGATACATAAGGTACAAACTAAATACAATCACACTATAAAGAATAAAAACAACATATATAAGAATGTCTACATTATATCTACAATTTATAATACAAGTCACGATCACATATATTTTATATCTACAATATAACTACAATTAAACTACAAAAACAGAAAATAAATTATATCTTGTAAATTTATTCTTTGATACTTACCGAGTCATTGAGGACTTGTCCGGGGTGAGCAAGGGAATAAAACCAGTCCTTCTTATCCACTTTTTCAATTCCAAGGTCTAACCAAGGCTTGATTTGGTTATCATTTATGGAAAACGGAGCCTTCCTCCTGTAACAACAAATAAATGTCCAATAAAAAAAATCAGAGAATGAATTACATATTTCCACTTTAAATGCTGAAATGAAAGTGTCAAATTAAGCATTCATACCTCTTAGATCCTTTGGCATTACAATGGTATAACCACTTGTTGAATTTATCTAACACATCATGATCTATATTTTCACCTATAACAGTAGTGAAAGGGTGCTTGAGGTAGAAACATTTAGGTCCAAGAGAGCTGCTGCCTCCAGAACTGTATAGAGGTATGAAAGGTGGTCGTGCATGCTTCCCCGGATGCCTGGTTCTCCCCGGATGCATAGGTGTTGCTTCATCTGGTATGGGCTCGCCATACTTAACCAATTGTGTTAAGTTGTCGGGCAACTCAAAATTATCCAATGTGACACCCTTCTTCTCAATGCCTGATCCTTCAGAAACACCTTCATCCACATGTTGTGCATCTTCACCTTCAATTCCCTGTTTCTCAATGACCTGTTATGTTTGAGCTGCTACAGTCACTCCGTGAATTGGGGACTGTGCATTGATATCTTCAATCTCTGTAACATAATACATAACTTACTTAACAGGAATGTAAAAATGTATAAACAACAATAATATATCTCTGAATGTATGATATTATACCTGCTTGGTCTTCATCAGCTGCAACTTGAAATTTTGTATATAAGTCAACATGTGCCGGAACATGTTCTGGACAAACTGCAGCTTCAATTTATAATTAAAAATGGTAAATAATACTAGATAATGTTGCCTTGAAAGTTGTAGATATATGTAGGAAGTTGTAGATAAAATGTGAATAATGTGGATATGGTCTATAAAGTTTTATACTAAGTGTATATACCCGTGTTGTTGGTGCTTGCATGCACTTGTTCACCAATATTGAACTGAAATTGCTGGTTGTTCACTCCTTTTTGTTGGTCATTGTTTTTGGTTGAACTACCAGCAAACTAAATAATTTATGTTAGTTTGAGTATATTGTTTCATATGTCATAATTTTTTTTGGTATATAAATATATGTCAACTCTTAACTTTTCCTCATCCTCATCATTTCTCCTCTTTATCAAATTCAAAGCAGTCTTCACAGAATCATCTATAAACACTCGAAGGCCATGGAGTTCCACAAATACAGCCTTCCTAAAATCCTCTAGCTTTCCATCAACCTACAATTTAAAAATATAGTAAGTTGTAGATTTTATAATGTGTCCTAACATAAATTAATAAATATGTGCAATTATAGATAGGAATATGTCAGAATGAACAAATTTGTATATATTAAGTAGGTTGTTTATGAAAGGTCGATAAATTGTAGCTAATATGTAAATATATTGTAGTTCATAATATTACCTGTTCAATTCCCTTTTCTAACTTTCTGATCTTCTTAGCCACAGAGTCCTTGTACTCTTGAAAATCTGTTTGTTTGGGTTCCAATGTTGGAGGATCAGCATTGGGAACCTCAGATGATTGTTCACCTTCTTGATATTCATACTCAATTTTGTTTGGCAAAGTAAGCACTTCAATCTCTTCTCCAGATTCACTCATGCTTGTGAACTGAATGAGGAAAAAAACAGTTAGTTCGATTAAGGCACATAATATAGAGTAAGTGTAGATATTATGAAGGCAAATGTAGAATCATAAAAGAATGAAAAACTTTACCTTAATCCACTCAGGCTTTATCATCTTCTCTTCAAAGGCAGCTAACCAAATCTTCCCCTTAGTAGCTGACCATCTTAATATGCGAGGTATTGAGTCAGAACACCTCGTAGCAAGCTCAGTGTTGACAGTCGAGCAACACTCATAAAGCCATACTTGCAATGCTAATGAGCATCCCCGTATGAGATAAGAATGTACATGGGGATTTAGTCGGTGCCTAACAGATTCCATAACCTGATTGAATGATTTAATACCCCATGGGTATGACACAAACGGACCAGACTTTACCAAATAGAACCTAAAGTGGTCTATAAAATACACATGGTCTTTGTCAGAAGGGCAAACAAAAAATTTAAAAAGATAAAGAATGCAAACTTGACTGCATCCTCATCGTTTATCCAAGATCTATTTGTTACTATATTTTTCAAATACCACTTCTCTACTCTCTTTTTTGTTAGGAAAATAGCTATTCATTAGCTTGCTAACATAACTAGAAGTATATCCATAATCTGTAACCTGATTCACACAATTTAAACCGGTAATTAAAATAAACTCTCTCAATGAAAAAGTCAATTTTTCACCCTTCAAGTGTACTGAAAAAAATGATGCATTAGACTTGGTCAGTTCATACTTCATCAGAAGATGAATGGCTTGGTTTTGCATGCAAATGGGGGGGGGGGGGAGACAATAAGTAACCAAAACATGTGTTTTTAAAAAGCTTCAAAGCATTTGGAGACAATAACTCTTTTATCTGGTTAGGAATGCTAGGATCACACAAAGTGTGGAATCTAAGCACCCCATAATCCACATTATAAGGGGGGAAATAATGTCTATTCTGCACAAAATGATAAATTAATTCACATTAGTAAACTGCATAAAAAGGAAACGTTAATCTACATATTATCTGCAATATAACCACAAAATCACTACACAATAGCTAAAAACAAATCATTTTCTACAAAAAAAAGGCAGCAACCAAAAAAGACATACAAATCTGCTTCAAAATAGTACAGCCTACCCACACATATAACTACAAAACATCTACAAATATGAAATATTGTCTACAAAAATGCAGAAGAAAAAAGTAACTACAACTCTGTTTCAAATTTTAAAAGCTAGCCACAATATAACTACAAAATCACTACAAAAAACTACAATTATAAACTGTAAAACATCACAACTATAAATTATCTACAAAATTAAGACAATTTATCTACACTTTATTAAAACACTTAAAACACAGATTTTTACATCCAAAACCAAACTAAAAAACTGGAAACGAAACTAATAAATGTTTACCTTGACCAAAGTTTTTTTCTGAACCAATTTTGGATATTTTTTGGACTGTTTCTTCATTTTTTGTTTTGAGGAAGCAGGAGACACCTTGGGTTTCTTTCCTGTTGGAATTTTAGGGACCTCTTTAGCAAAGTCGTTGTCTACAAAAACCTCTTTCCCTTTTTGTTTGAGTTGTTTTCCTGGTGTAGAACTTCCTCCAGCATCTACATCATGCTTTTGTTTTGTTCTCATCTCGGCTCGGATTTGTCTGGGAGATGACCTATGAGTAGTCTCTTCAATTGCATGTGAATATTTTACTTATTTTTGGGGTGATTTTGGTGTTAAAACACCCAAATCGAATGAGGGGATATCACCTACTACAGATTTTTCAGGTATTTTTTTTGGAGATTTGATGTTCTTCATGGTTTAACTTCAACTTGACTAAAAATGTGAACCAGCTTTGTAGAATGATAACTTCAATTTTTGGTGAATTTAATTAAAGAATTATGAAGAACGTGGGTAGCTGTAATTCTGTAAAGAAGATAACTGAATGTAAACGTGGGGGGGGGGTGTGATTGAGGGGTAAGGAGAAAGAAACGTGGGAATATACGGTCCTTTAATTATGCAGTAGAAAACTGCCCCATTAATTAGACCCCAAAATTAATTATGGTACATACTTTACACAAAAATTTGTAAGTTTTTTACTTTAGAATCAATTTCTGATTTACTGGGTCTAAAGTTGAAAAAAAAAATTGTTTGAAGTGAAATACCTTTAAAGCCAATTAAGTCTAAAGTACAAAAATACAATTAAAGTATACTTAACGCCAAAAATAGGTTTGAAGTGCAATAAATATTTTCATCCATTTAAGATCAAGTAGATCTGAAGTGACAAAACTACACTTAAGATGTACTTAAGACCAAATAGGTCTGAAGTGCAATCAATATTTTCATGCACTTAAGGCCAAATAGGTGGGGAATGTAAGTTGCCCAGAAACAAAAACTTATTTTTTGTATTTCAATAATTTAATACACGATTCAACACCTATATCTACTCGAAATGAGCTCAAATTTGTAACATAACCTCCAAATATTATGAAGAACAAACCCTCAATCATCAATTTGTCAAAACAACAACAAATCTAACACATTCATTTTGCAATTAAGAAAAAAGAAGAAGAAGAAGAAGAAACCCTAAGCAGTAGCAAAAAAATAAATAAATCATAGTAGGTCACTATTATAGAACATCATAAATCACCTTAAACCTGCTCACAAACATCATATAAATTTATCGTCACTTTTATTTTCATTAGGGATGTACACAGGTCGGGTTGGTTCGGATTTTCTAATTATCAAACCAAACCAATTGTATTATATTATTAAAATTAAATACCAAATCAAACCAATAAAATTCGGGTCTTTTAATCTCGATTTTTCTCGGATTTTTCGGGTTATCGGATTTTTTCGAATTTTTTTTTCATAAAGTCTTCATAGCACAAAATGTAAAATTTGTTCGCCGCATATTTCGACAGAACTATATAAGGTGTTTTCAATAAAATAACATAAATATGAGATGAGTCGTGACATTGTACCAAAATATTCAACAATAAAGATAATAAAATCGCATAAAATAAATATTATTAATAAGCCATAATGTAAACAAACATAATTTAAAATTATGACTAATAAGTATTATATTTACATGACTAACCACTAAAAGAAAAATAAGTTATACATTTTATCTAAACAATGGAAAAACTAAAAAATAGATATCCAACACTATTTTCATTCATAGTACAATCGAATTGAATGTCTTTAATTAGCATTAGTATTGATTTGATTTTGGTTTAAGATTTATTTGAGTTACTAACATTTATGTACTATAAAACTTATTGGAGCATCCAAAAATTATAAGCCCAAACTTGAAATAATACGTTAAAAGATAAAATTATGAAAGAACTTAAGAAATATTTATAAACTACACACTATCATCAATATTTTTATGCATTAAATATATTTAAAACTTTTATACATATAATGTTGGATTGGTTTTGTTCGATTTGACTTTTTCTAGTTAAAACCAAACCAAATCAAATATGGTCGGATTTTATTTTTCAACATCAAACCATAATCGAACTTTTTTTCTCAATTTAACTCGAATTATCAAGTTGGTGCGATTTGTCAGTTTCATTTGTAAGTGCCTAATTTTCATAGCGAAGAAGAAGAATATGTTGTCAGTACTTTGAGTACTAGTTAATATTTTTTCAAAAAATGAATATAAGTTAAAATTTTACACTACCAAAAATAAGATACTCATGATAAATTGCGAGCTCGAATCCCACCACCGGCCCCTCCGTTTTCTTTAATTGACCTTTACCGTGTGGGGTGTGGTGCCCAATGCTAAACCCTGATTGAGAGCCCCATCATTTTATAATAATCACACCCTCCATAATCAAAAGTCCCAACTCCCAAACTTGAGAAGAGTGACAAAATTACTTACTATTATTGTCATTATTCTTTACTTTTCTAATATACAAAAAATAAATACCTACTTTTACTTGTGCAATTTCAAATTAATGAATAGTTTACCATTTTATACTATTTTACCCGTATTACTTATTTTTAATTTATTTTTTAATATATAATAAATATGGGTAATATAGTAAAATTATTATATTATTTATTATTTTGTAAGGGATGTACTAGACAAGTAAATTTAGAGAGAGGGAGTAATAAGTTGGAGCACTCTATTGTCAAACTTAATTAAAAAATTAAGACAGGTTCAAATTCTGACACTAAAAATGTTTACGAACTACATATCCCGTGAAGTGAGAGCAAAAAATTCCTCAAATGAACCGCGTGGATTCTTTATTTCTCGCTCTTTATCTGTGTTTCGGTAGAAGTTAAATATAAATTTTATTGTTAACAATTACTATATGACCCTGATACTTTAAATCTTATCTTGACACACTTTACTTTATAAAAATTAAAAAAGAGGGGAAAAGTGGAGTCAAGATTTGTGCGGTCACGCTTGATTATTCACATTCATTCAGCTATAAATAGAAAGGGTGAGCCAAATGGCTCAAGAGGAAGTGAATTATTTTTTGCCGAAGAAGAGTAGGAGGGTGTGTCAATGGAGGAAGCGAATAACAATAATCAATCTCCTTACATTTCTTCTGTGTTGCCTGGATGGTTCTCTGAGATTAGCCCTCTTTGGCCTGGTTCGTCTATGCATCTGCCTTGTTTTATTTATCCTATTTAGACCCTGATAAAGCAAAGAAAATAAGTTGATTTTTGATAAATTCTTACAAAATTGAATAACCGAATGGATATTGAGGATTCATATGACCCATCCCAACTAGTTTAAGATTGAGGTGTACTGTAGTTGCTGTTTATAAATCTAAGTTTTTCGTGATTTCTTTTTTGTCATTTTGGTAGTTTTTTTTTTAGTATTTAGTAGATACGTATAAAGGCAGCCGTTGTACTTTGTATGTATATTTGCATATATTTATTCTTTCAAAAATCTTTTTGATACTACTTACTGCTTATGTTGGATCTGTTTTCGTTTTGTATCCACTTACTAACTCATTTTGGAACATAAGCCTCTGTTCTTTGCTAGGAATTGAAGTTTATTTGCCACTGAACCCATAACTCGTTTTAGTTACTGGGTATATTTACACATTTAATAAATTTTCTAATACTAGATCTAAGCAAAAGCTATTGGGTTCGTCCGAATCCGTGTAGCTCCGCCGCTGGTTCTTTGGTGATTATTTGCAGTTGCCTTTTGTCATCGTTCTGTGTTTTGTGTTTTGTCAGCTCTGATTAATTAGTACTTTTCCTTTGCTTTTTTTGTTTCTGGTCCTTCAAATTCATTGACATTTTAGTGGGCTTTTGCATCATTTGGAAAGATTTTAGCTTTCATGATTTTGTGCCTTGTCCTGGGAATTATCCGTACTTTATAGTACCTAGTTGGGAAAGAAGTGTTTCCTTTATATGAAAAAAATGTGTTCATTCCACTCCATTCTTAGCATTCAAATGACACATCATTATTTGATTATTTTTACGTGACTGTCAACGTACCACGACAGCTAGCTTGAACTCTGCTATTTTTGCGAATCGCACATAGGTGGAGTTGTTTTCACTCTGCCGATTACAAACATATTCTATATGAGGAATTCACACTTATCAGTTTTCATTCCTCTACTTTATTCGTTTATTTTTTTGGTAGCAAGATGGTACAAGTTACATCAGTCCAACATCTGCTGCTAACGTGGCAACTACAAATCTCCTATATTTCTAAAAAATAGTTTCAATAGTACTTCTATTACACCAAAAATGCAAGTTCTAACGACAACTATTTATAATTCTGAAAACATGTTGTAATAAACACTATTTCTTTCCAGCCATATTGTCCATAAAACACACAAAGGAATTGTCCTCCATACCGTTTGTTTCCTTTTTACCATTTTCTGATGGTGCCATTGTTCCAAAAAGCTCTTAATACTGTTAGGCATTACCCACTTAATGCCGTACATGTTTAAAAAGAGCTCCCAACTCTGTTTTACCACCCTGCAATGAATAAAGAGATGACTGACTGTCTTTATTTCTTCTTCACACATATAACATCTGTTTCTTTGAGAAAATCCTCATTTTCTTAAAGATCGTTTAGCATATTTTTGTTAAAACTTCTTGAATTCTTAGCTTCTGGGTCATAATAAGTCACATCGGTGTGTATGTCTGTACCTAGGTTGAGAAATGCTCGTTAATCAGTTATGAAGATGATGCCTTATCGTTCTTATAATTTCCATAATTATAGGACAGAGTTTCTAATTTGGAAATTTATATGCAGGGGAAGCACACTCATTGAAGGTTGAAAAGATATTATTTCAGGGGAAGTCAGATTACCAAAATGTCATGGTTTTTCAGGTATTTGTATGATGCATTAAGGTTTGAGTTTGCTCCTCTCATTCATTGATGAAATGTATGCCCTTTAATTTGATGCTTATTGTGTAACTTATTTTTGCTGCAGTCATCAACTTATGGGAAGGTGCTTGTTTTGGATGGTGTGATACAACTCACAGAGCGAGATGAATGTGCTTACCAAGAAATGATCACTCATCTCCCACTCTGCTCAATTCCAAACCCCAGAAAGGTCCATTATCTAATACTAGTGAAATTTAACATTTCAGTGTAAAATAGAAAAGCTTAAGAGATTATGTATATTTGATCTTTATGAAGTGTCAATTTTGAGGTTTTTTGCACTTTGCTAGTTGCCATTGACAATGGTACATTTGCTTCTTACTTTGTAGATAAGAAGTATAATGTGTGTGATCAAGGCTCACTTGTCATATCTTGCAAAGAACAGATATAAACCCAAACTTTTTTCTCTTAAACTTACTGTATATGATAATTCTTGCATCCTATTTTCTGTGGCTTTGCCTAGTAATTTCATTTTATAGTAAGTCAATAAGCATGTTGGTACGTGCTATCTTCTTGGTTTTCCGGAGGGTTATGTTAAAAGGGAAGGAGGACTTGTAAGCGGGAAACTTGTCATCCTTTACTTGCCTTCTTAATATAACATGTACTGTTTCAATGTGAGTTGTGATACCACTGTGAATCATGCATGCAGTAAATGCTGTATTCATCCTTATTTTTGCATAAAGCTATTTTATGGAATTAGATATTAGTGTCTACCACTAGTATGTCACACTTCAAGTTCGATTCTTACTTCAGGTGTTGGTTATTGGAGGAGGCGATGGTGGTGTCTTGCGTGAGGTGTCTCGGCATTCTTCTGTTGAACAGATAGACATATGTGAGATTGACAAGATGGTAATTGATGTAAGTCTGCTGGCTTCTTCATGCTTTTAACTGAAGTTGTACTTTGATTCCTTTTTTCTTCTTCTCTCAAAATTGTTGAATTTGGCAAGTTTAAAGGTTGTGCTTCTGTGTTTTGCAGTACCCTGTGGCATATTCTGTCTTGATACTGCAAAAATTACCCCTTTCTATGATAGTTAAATGTCTTTAGTGTTTTGATCCCTGTAGTTCATTGCCCATAGTTTCTCCGAAGCATTGCTCAAAAAGAAAAAGAAAAAAGGGGAGCAGCGGTCTCATGATTCCTTTTTCTTTTTTTCAGGTGGCTAAACAGTTTTTCCCTAATGTAGCCATAGGATATGAGGATCCCCGGGTTAAACTCCATGTTGGTGATGGTATGATCCGAGTATATGACAAAACTAATTCCTTTTTGTTGGTTTTTTTTTCTTTTCGCATTTATCAATTACCTGTTCATGGGCTTTCCTTTTTCCTTTCCCATTTCTACAGGAGTTGCATTTTTGAAAAAGGTTCCAGAAGGAACTTATGATGCTGTTATAGTGGATTCCTCTGACCCTATAGGTAATCTATTTACTTTCCTATAGCCTCTGTCGTAGAAATTTCATCTCTTCAGTTACTCTTCCTTTAACTCCAGGTCCAGCCCAAGAGTTGTTCGAAAAGCCTTTCTTTGAAACAGTAGCAAGGGCTCTTCGTCCTGGAGGGGTTGTCTGTACGCAAGCGGAGAGCATATGGCTTCACATGGACATAATTGAACATATCGTGGCAAACTGCCGCCAGATCTTCAAAGGCTCAGTCAACTATGCCTGGACCACAGTTCCTACTTATCCAAGGTACACTCGCAAGATATTTGCTGATATGTATGCTTTATTTTGTTATTCTTTCTTTTTTTTCCACAGTGGGGCTCGAAATTATTGTTATTCTGGTGTTATAATTCATGACTTATGTCTCTCTTTCTTTTTTCTGGTTTATTTGGGTGGTGGTGGTTACTGAGAATACCTACTGTTGACATACTGGATACTCTGCTGCAGTACTGATTCCCATTTGGGTCGTTTGCCTGTCTTTTATTTCAGTGGTGTTATTGGTTTCATGCTCTGCTCTACTGAGGGACCTGCTGTTGATTTCAAGAATCCTACTAACCCCATTGACTCCGATGATAGCCACACCAAAACTAGAGGAACCCTGAAGTTCTACAACTCTGAGGTATGATGTCATTCTGCTCTCTGGTTTTCTCTTTTCGAATGCCAATGTCGGGCAAAAGGACTCACTTCTCTAGTACTTACTGTGCCTTTGATTTCCGCCCCCTCAGATTCACTCTGCATCGTTCTGTTTGCCATCTTTTGCGAAGAGGGTGATTGAATCCAAAGGAAAATGAGTCCTCGGCAGAGCAGAGGATTAGCTGTTTTAGAACCCTCATTCCTGCCCTATGCAAGACAGGATCATGTAGCATTGGAATTTTTATGTTTAATTTGATGCTGTGACTGGAAGAGCTGTATGATCCACAATGGCTTATAAATGTCTTGTTCCTGTTGTTCTAGTTGTAGTAATCATCCTTTAACTCAATCTTGAGTTGAATGATTGACATTTTTTGGCGGAGTATATTGCATCTCTTTCTCTCCATTCGTATTGGTTAGAAAATGTATTGGTTTGGCCAAGCTCTCAAGATTTGCTTATATTGAGAAATAAAAATATTATGTCAAAATGGATGTTCGGATAAGTATTTGGGAGATAAACAGTTGTTTCTAGCCGATATGTTTTTGGATATTCGGTAAATTCTCAAACAATATAAAGGCAGCTTTTTACCCAACGTCGCCTGGATTACACTTATCAAGGACCAATCCTGTTGAAATTAAAATTTCCAATAATCAACAAGTGTTGGTTATATCATTCAAGAAGAAAATTGTTTCTAACTATTTCCTAGAACCAAATCGTTTCACTGTGAGATTCCAAAAGTTGATAATCTATTCTTTCCGAGTAAAACTTTTCCTTCCTGGAGAATATTATTCTTGGGATATTTAGCTTTATTTCTCTTCTTTCTTCAAATTGAATAACAATTGTTCCCTGAATTAGAACAAGACCTATTTCTAGTCAAGCATTACAAATCTATCAATTAAAGTAACCTCAACATGTGGAATAAGAATCATACATTAAGATATTAATACCCAAAAGAGTTTCCTTATAAGAGGACAGAATGTTAAATTTATACCATTTGATCCACAAATGGCATCCCAGGAATGCATAACCTGGGGTTCTTCTTGCAACCCAACACACTGCTTGGACAACTCTTATCATCAGAACTCAGATATGTCAAAAGTGTATGTTTAGAGGAAAATGCTTTACAAGTTTTATACACATGTGGTAGTTAAATAACCCACTCTTCGCGCGATCATGCTTTTCTTCTTCTAAATTTAGTTCAACATATGCAGTATAATCTCAGACCGTGGGGTCCGGAGACCTAAATTTAGTTCATATTGAAGAAAATAATTCTTATAGTACCAAAAGTACCAAAACATACAAATAATCTAAGGCATGCATACGAAAGTACATTAAAACAAATGTAAAAGGAAAAAATATATAAGGAAAGATTAAATAGTAAAACAAATCCAAATAAATAAAGTATAGTCTCACTTTTTGTACTCCTACAAAGAAAGAGTTCAAGATGAACAATCCTCTTAAATCTCAACTGGGAAGGAGAAGTTAGTGCTTATTTTATAGAAAAAAATATTATGTAATGTAAGTCTTCTTCCCTGTAGTTCCTCTTGGAGGGTCAATCGGTTTTGTGGCGTAATAATTATTTTTAGTTCTATGTCAAAACCTTCAAACAATCCTTATTTATGTAGATATGAAATTTGAAAATGTGACGACCCAAATCGGAGTGCCGCAACGGGCACCCGGGCCTTACTTGCCGAGCACCAATGTAACATATCCTTAACCATACTATCTAGGGGTGTACATGAAGCGGGTTGGTTCGGTGTTGGCGGATTTTTCGTTACTTAAATATTGTTTCAATCTTACTTATTAAATTTTTTATAAGTAAATATATGTTTAGCAAAATTAATAAAATTGACAAACATATTATTTATTAAATATTCTTATGGGAGAATCTACTTAGTAACACATGATAGTTGTTTTTTTAGTCGTCTGACAATAATTTTTTGTTGATGTACACTCTAAAGGTTAACTGATTTAGTAATTGAACATAAAAATCAATATGATACCTAAATAATAATAACCACTTCAAATTCAAAAAAGATATAAGAATTTAATAAATCTTGACATTTATGAATACAAAAGAACAAAAAGATTAACCAATTTCAGTAACACTTGATAAGAAAGTGATTATACAACCCATTAATTAAGGTTAATAAATATGGAGCACTTCATATTTTATTAAATATTATATCCCGTAAGAGAATCCCAAATATTTCTTGATATTTTTTAAAGAAATTCTATACAAAATTTTAAAAGTATATATAAAAATTATATATTTATATGTTGGTTTGAGTCGGATTTTTTAACTTAATACTAAATCAAATCAACCCAAACATAGTCGGGTTTTTTAATCGATTTGGTTTGACTTTCGATTTGATGCGGTTTTTCGGTTCGGTTTGTACACCCATAATACTATCATGCGTCAATGATCTAGAAGGACAACCCAAAAATGATATACATGAGATACGCCGAACAAAATATCTATACACACGACATCTGTCTACAAGTCTCTAAGGAATACATAAACATCATAAGGTTGGGACAAGCCTCGTCATACACATAACATATGTACATAAGTATACTGACTCTAAAGGCAACTCCGAGGCAAGTGGAGTGCAACAACACTTCCTGTTGAATTGGTAGCCTATTGAGAGGACCCTCAACCAATCTATCAGGACCTGCAGCACACCATGCAACGTCCACAAATAAAAGAGACGTCAATGTGAATAAAGTACTGAATATGTAAGGCAAGAAGCATAAATAAGAACCATAATGTAAAGAGAGATAGAGAAGATACAACTTATAACATCTGAGTGCATGTGAGGACGACTGGCATGAAATGTATGACATACACACACACACACACACATACATACATACATAAACACACACACACACAGATCGCGTCCAAACCCACACTACTATTGAGTAGCGAGGAGCTCGATGCAATAATAACCCAACTGAAATCGGGATCGAATCCATAGGAAGTTAATGATTGGAATTAGGTTTATATCTAAGTGAGTTGCGGGTTATGAATCTAATTATTGTTTCACAAGTTTGGGTTGATATTCTACTTCTATATTTACTCTAATGATTGCAATAAATAAAACTAAGGACAATATTTTGTTTTGGGTTTTCAAATGTTTAAAGGGACTAGGGTCGTGACTTCTACCTAGGTGGTTATCTAACGGGTTGTAAATTCTAGGGCAAGATTGATTAGTTGGGATTGTAATATAGCTATCACACCCGGGTACTCACTCTATACCTCTCGGTAGTTTGAGTGATTTTGCCCAATTTGGCTTTCTCAAGTCCAAATGGGTATTCATACAAATCAAGTGATATTAGATCAATTCGGGTATTACTATTTCTAGGTTTAACCCTTTAATTTGGGCTATCAATTTCTTGAGTTCACCCCAATTCTTTGTTAGCCTAGTTTTTCTAGACTTAGTCCCACTTTATCAAGTAGAAACTAAGTCATTTAGGCATGAATCAATGTTTGCAACCATTAATTCTTGAGTTCTAGCAAGAACTAGGTTAAATATCACTAACCCATTCACATTCAAGTCCTGAATCAAACACCCATTAAATACGTACACTAGGGTTGGGTCACAACCATAGCTATGTGTTTAGCTACTCATTAAAATAGAAGAAATTAAAGAAGAATTGAAGATAAATTCCATAATATTAGATTATAGGAAGAAAATATCGTGTTTAAAGACAAATCTAGTATAAAAATACCAAAAACAATCAAAGTAGCCATCTCAGGTGCTCTCTAAAACATAACTTAACCTAAAAATGACAAAAAGCTCTATTTATACTAAGCTGAAAATATCTCACAAAAATGTCCCTACGGAGGTTGTGCGGCTGCATAATTCTGAGTGCGGCCGCACTCTTGCTTTCGCGGCAGCATGATTGTGATGTGGTCCGCGTTATTCACTTTGGATTCAGGCTTGAGCTGGACTTTTGCGGACCACACAATTCTGAGTGCGGCCGCGCATATGATTATGCGGCCACATAAAAGTGATGTGGTCCGCACTTCCTTGACTTTGGCTTAAAGAAACTCTCTGAGTCTTCATCATCGCGGACCGCACAATTGTGTGTGCGACGACACTTGACATCCTGCTGCAGCTTAATTTTTGTGCGGTCCGCACTCCTTCATATTGCCTAAGTTGCCAACTCTCTGATTCTCGTTCATCGCGGACTGCATAATTTTGATTGCGGACGCACAGGGACTTTTGCGTCCGCACAATATTAGTGCGGTCCGCGCTCTATATGTTGTCAAAATCCCAAGTCTCTGAATCTCATTCTTGCGGACCACATAGTTTTGACCGCGACCACACAATGGATTTTGCGGCCGCACAATATTGGTGTAGTTCGCACTGCAAGCCTCTTTGTCCTGTTTTGGTTTTTGCTCAACTTTTAACTCCTTTATGAGTTGGTTTTGATTCCTTTGACTCATATTGAACAATTCCTGCAAGCAAGCACATTTCATTAGTTTCTGGGAACACCTTTAAGCATTTTTTTACCTAAAACACAAGTAAAAGAGAGAAAATAAGAGGTCAAAAATCCCTACTTATCAACTCCCCCAAACTTAAGCTTTTGCTTGTCCTCAAGAAAATAAGGTAATTCTCACCTCCACTAGAAAAAAGGATATTTCAGCTGGCCTAAGGTGAATCAATCAAGCATCAATTGGGACTAACAATTACCCTAAACACAAATGAGTTATTAACAACACAATGTTTGACCTTTTGAGTACCATTAGTTCTAATGTGACACTAGAGCTTCAAGAGTTGACTTTATTCACCAAGGAAGCTCGCCCTATCATGTAGGTCATTGTGGATCCCAAACTCCTCCTCCTCTACTCTTCATGAGCAATTCTCACTTTAGAATGTAACACTCGAAACAAGTTGTGAACAAGTTCGCTCATCTCTCTCAAAAGAATGTCACAAGTCCGACTCTAAGTGCCATAAGCTTGGTTCTTATGTAAATCACCACTAATGTAAGCTCACTCAACTTGAAATCATATAGGGCTTTTGCGGGAATGTAATGGAGGCTTTTGGATCAAGGTAGGACTTGTCGGAATATGATGGTTTCATCTTTCCTTAAGCACTCCATTTTCTCTTTTCAGCTCATACTTTCTTGACTCTTTGAGTCATTTTCTTCTTCCTTGGGGGAAATAGAGAGACGTAACGTCACTCTTTCTTGGTCATGACAATCATGTTTCTCCTTTTCTATCTACTCCATGCATTTCATCATTGTTTTCTTTGAATCCCTTCAACTTTCTACCTTATTCACTTTCTTTTTGACATTTTTCTTTTTGGCCTTTCTTCCTTTTCTTTGCCTTCGCTTTTCTTTATTTCTTTTTCTTCTTTGTACCTTTTATCACTTTCAAATTCCTCGTCTCTCCCCCAAACTTATACTTTTGCCAATTGTCTATCAAGAATGCTAAAGAAAGATCGGGTGCCAAGAGAGGATCATTATAAAACGGATAAGGCTTGTAATGTGGTTATTGAAAGAAAAAGAGCTTTGGCTCAAAAAGGGTTGACTAGGGATATCGCATTGGTAGGATACGGAAGCTTTCAAGTTTCAAATTGGATCAAGTAGATCTTACAATCATTTCTCAAGTCGAGCTACACTTAGAATTTCGCCTAGACAAACATTCAGGGCAAGTTCTAGACTTATTGGCACAGGAACTTGGACTTGCAATTCAATACCTCACCTCTCAAACTGCTGGATTGTTAAACAGAACAGAGTCGAGGCCTACAACAACCCTAGTGAAGATTGAAAATCACAAATGGCTCGAATGAACCACTCAATGATTATTTAAGTCAACACAAGAGTCTAAAGGTCACAACTAGATCTATTCTATGCCAACAACTTTGTTTCTAACCATAAGGTCGAAGGTAAATGTGTTAGTACCTAAGGGGTAATTTTGTAAGGCCCCGTAAAATCTTTCCTAAAATTGAGGTTTCGTGGTGTCGGGGTAGGCGTAAATGTTAATAGTAGATGTCAATTTGTTCGAACTTTTTGGGTTGAACAGTGCGCTGGGGAGTTGAAGGAAAATGTTTTGCAGATTTGGGTATTTCTCCGACCCATTATGCGGCCGCATAATCGCTCTACAGGACGCATAATGGACGCAGAGTGAGGCAGCTATTTGGGCTAATTTTTATGTCAATTTTGCGGCCAATTATGCGATCGCATAATCATTTCTCGGGCCACACTTTGATCGCATAATCAACCTTGGAATTTTGCGGAGGGAGGTTCTGCGGCGCATTATGAGACCGCAGAATAGGTCTGCGAGCCGCATAACGGTCGCAGAGTGAAGTAGGTCAGCCCAGTTCCGGAGGCCATTTTCTGCGGCCAATTCACTGACCGCAAAATCATTCCTGTCTCGGGACTTCATTTTTGGGTTTGATAACCTGACCTTACTTCGTTAAAATAGAGGCCATGGTCCATTTTGAGCAAAATATCTGATACTTTTAGACTGAGAAAGTGCGCTTAGAGTGGGGGAGTAACTTTCAACCTATTAACCATCAATTTTTGCTCAATCATTGAAGACTTACAAGGAAAGTATTCATCCTAAAGGTAAGAATCTATGCCCTAGCCCTAATTTCGAAAATTAACTAAAAAGGGAGTAATTAGCAAGACATTCCTTGAGTTGTTATCTTGCATGCATGTGTTATCAAAGAATGTAGGAAGGTTGTGAGCTAAAAATGGTTGAGAATATAGGAAGCTTTCATAAAAGGGTCTTAAGAACCTTAATGCACACCTAGTGTTTGATAATGTGCCCAAATGATCTAGAATCATGATCATCTTCCTAATTTTGGTTCAACTTGTTATATTTCTAAAATAGATTGAAGTTTCTAAGAATTCTGGAAGGTTTTAATGTTTAAGGAAGCTCAATTGAGGTATGTTGGCTAAACCCCCTTTTTAGAATCGAGTTCCACGATGTTCATGTAAGTTATGTAAGACCCTAGTTGATCATTATGAAATTGGTTATCCCCAGTAATCTTGTGTTGAAAGATACATGTTCAATATGTGTTTCAAATGCATTAATTCATGCTATGTTATCTTTTGAGTATATATTAAAAGTGTGGGCTGTGTGTGTTATAATTGTTACGATTTCAAGTTATGCTTGAGTGAAGGTTATCATGCCATATTATGTGAACAAAATATCTATATGTCTAAGACTCTTAATTGCTCTTGTGTGTACCTAAAAGCCTTGAATTGAAGAGTCTTATTGTCGAAAATGGTAATGGTGTGTGAAAACGAAAAGTATGAAATTTGGCCAAGTGCCAAGAACGATATTATAACAGTGGCCATAAGTGCCGGTGAATTGAATAGATATGAAGAAAGTATCACGTGGGATGATTGATAGAAAAGGTAAAGTCTCGGGTCAGACAACCTAACTGATCGGGCCGTGATCGGACGCCAGTCTCACACATGGTGGTGATTGTGCTGGAAATTGTGATTGTGGTTAATGTCACAAATGAGGCGGCCTAGCCGATCGGGCCGTGATCGGACTCCATGTAAAGTACGGTGGTATTGTGAATAATGGTATATTGGAATTAAAGAGCTCCCCGCCTGAAATATGGAAATTGACTTGAAAACTTATGTGGTTCTTAACTTGATGTTTTGGTATTGCTTGAGGCTTCTATTGATATCATGATTTTCTTCCGTGTATTATTATTCATTCTGTTGAAATGGTGTTTGGTTATACATACTAGTATTATTCGACAGTACTAACGTCCTTTTTGTCGGGGGCGCTGCATCTTTAATGGATGCAGGCGGTTCCACAACAGGTAGCATTGGCCAGTGATAGCAGTACACCTTCCTCCTAATAGACTTGGTGAGCCCCGCCTCATTCCGGGGTCATGTATCTTTTGTACATTTTATTATCATGTTTTGACGTATAACCGGAGACTTATTGCCGGCACTATCGTTGTACTCTTTTGTATCTTTTAGAGGTTCCGTATTGTGTGGGTTGTATGTTGGTGTTGGGGGAAGTCAAACATTTATGTTTATGTTTGAATCACGTATTCCACTTTAGCCTATAAAAAGGTGTGTATTTTGAGATATTAGAAATGAAGAAACAAATGGAAAGGTTTTGGTATTATATTCATGATCTTCCTATTGTCAAACTAATGAATATATATATATATATTCATTAG
>ML272308.1:42710-73390 GCA_005239495.1 Nicotiana undulata | reverse complement strand
GGGGGGGGGGTGACGACGCTTAGGATTTCAGAGGGGAGGAGAGGAGGGAGTTTAAGGGCGGTCGTTTGGTAAGAGTGATTAGGGTTTGGGGGAGGGTAGTTTAATTAAAAGTAGGGAATAAATGATGGCCATTGATCTTGAGAGATCAACGGCTGAGATAAAACATTAGACGAGGCGGGTCGTTTAGAAACGAGTCGCGACTGGGTATTAGACATGGGTCATTTGGCCCTGGGCTGGGATATTTGGGCTAGGTATTAAGTAGTTGGGCTGAGGTATTGGGTTGTTTTGGGTAGCTTAGGTCCGGAAAGTTAAATAAAAATTGGGGCATGATTTTAAATACTCAATTTATCAAATAAATAATTTATAAAAATAATAAATAAATAGAAAAAATATCATTTGTGCATAAAAATGGTTAATAATAATTATTTAACACTATAAAAATATAAAAGGTTATTTTTTGCATAAATAAAATAATTATAAGTATATATGGGCTATTATTGCAAAATGTGCAATTTTAGTCTTTAAAATGCAAATGTAATTATAACAAATGCACATAAAATATTTAAAACCTAATATGGGTGTAAATGATGAAATTAGATGATAAAATCATCATAAAAATAATTTGTGATGCAATTAATGAGTATTTATAAAATAAAATATAGGAATAAATTGATTTAAAACCCTTTCAAAATTATAGAAAATTATGAAAAATGCGTGTACGTGTTTATAAATCAAATGATGATGCATATGTACTATTTTAAAAGTATATATGTATATTTAAAAAATGTGAGGGAAAAATTGGGTATCAACAGCTGCCCCTTTTTATCCGGGAAGGATGAAAGAGTTGTCGGGTAAAGAAATGATGACCAATTTTGACCGAATAGAGTGATTTGAAAGATATAGGCCGCACTCTGGCTTTTGAGTTGCCTACATATCTCTGGTTTTATAGGAATCAGGTCATGTGTAGTTCTGGATCCAACGGTGGAACGAACCGGTGGAGTTGTTTGTAAGAACGGACAAAATATTTCGGGTAGGATCAATTAGGATTTGAGAACGGTTATGGGTAATTTAGTAGACATCAAATGAGACTGGGTAAGGATGATGATCGGCTACATTTTAAATAATTGGAGGATATGAGTATTGAGTGAAAACTGGAGCAAAAATTGCTCCCGTTAGGATAACGGTTACCTTCCGGATCACCTGCAAACTCAAAACACAATACATGCATATAGATTTTGTAAATTTTAAACATAATGCAAATTCCCTTTGGACCATGGATATTGTCTTTGGACGGTGAGGATGACGTCCTTAGACTATGATGTCCCGGACCATGAATTGCGTGATAAAGGATTCGCAGGCCATGGAATGATGTTCTCGGGCTATGAAGATAGTGCCTCCGAACCATGATGCCTTTGAATAATGATGTGCAAGATTAAGAGATCCTCAGGCCAGAGAATATAGTAGATTTCATCTTGACCTTTTTACTTGAGGTGTTCCTTCATGAGCCACTTGCAGTGTATCCCAAATTTCTTTGGCAGTGGTGCAGCTTTGAATTCTACTATACTCGTCTGGACCAAGTCCACACACTATCCACTTCTTGGCCTTAGCATTTTTTTCCCATTTTCTTAAGTCTTCAGCAGTGCAATCAGCTCTTGTATTTGGCACGTCTATTCCTTCAGCAGTCTTTTTCATGGTAGCCTGCATTCTTGGTTTACTTTTGATAATTAATTCATGTTTGCACCTGCAGTTGCCTAAATGGCCATAAGTAATTATTATAGATCTGGCAATTCTAACACTTTGCAACTTTTCGATGATGCCAAAAGGGGGAATTGATGTGCTATATTGTGATATTTATAACCTAATGAACCTGGTTCTCTATGATAAATGCTTAATGCTATAAAAAGTGTCAATGTTGGATTAAAGTGATTACATGTTTAAGCACAGAGTTTGTCATCATCAAAAAGGGGTAATTTGTTGGATCAAGAAGCTGCATGGTTTTGAAGATTGACAAATGAACTCAGAGTTGAACTAGGTCCATAATTGGAGACATAGACATGCAGAATAAATGGCACGTGAGGAGATCACACACAGGAGATAAACACAATCACTAACTTGAGAAGATATCTCCTAATAGAAAAGGTTGAAAAGTGATAGGGAGATGGACTTCTTATTCAGGAAGGACAGAATCAAGATAGAGGAGGATCTAGGAAGTTGAGATCAACAAGAACTATTCCACCAAGGAAGAGTTGCATCAGAACTCTAGTACATCGTCTCAACTACTGATCCTATATATTGTCAAGTATTCTTATTGAACAAGTGCGCACAAACACAAAAGTGAAACAAGAATTGAGAGCAAAATTACCAAAGCAATTTTGCAAGCAGTTCGTGTGAGAATTCCTGTGCGACTCAAAAGCGACTTGAACCAACTAGAAGAACCAATTCCATCTGTTATCTTTTAGTCTAGTTGTTTGTAGTAGGTGATTACAAATTGTATCTTTCAGCTTTATTTAGAAGCAATTGTAATAAGTACTGAGTATTCAAGTTAGAGTTAGCTTGGAGCTTGTCGCAATTAGCTAGAGGCTAGTTTGCCACAAGGGGATTGGAGTTAGTCCTTAGGTTTACAAAAGAGTTTATTTTGTAAATGTTGTTTGGCTCATTGACTTAGTGAAGAGTTTGGGAAAATCCTACTAGGAAGTAGGTCGTGGTTTTTTCACCTTTTGATCCAGGTGTTTTCCACGTAAAATTATTCTGTTCTTTTATTTCTGTAATTATTATTCCACAAACTGTAGGAGTTGGAACACATAGAAGAACCTGGTTCTTCTGTAACTACTGTACGCGAAAATTGGACACCACATAAATCACCCCCCCCCCCCATTGTGTGGTATTGACGTATAAAACATCAGAGGTGGTGTGCATGGAGTAAGAAACTTCTTGGTCGCGTTAAGGTGGGATTACTACTTAGGGTGTTGGTGTGCTAATGGGTCACAGGCCGTTCGGTCCGTTTAGTTGGTTTAATTGAGATTGAAGTAGAGTGGATGACTCTCGAGAATGGTTCTAATGGATTCAACATTTATATGTAGCAATTGGGAATTTTCAGGATTTGTATATGGCTAGAAACTGAGATTTATATTGGATGGTGTTGAGACTTGTGGCATTTCGATATCATTATGGATTCTACATTTCAGCATTCATGAAGGTGAAGGAAACAACTTTAGATTCGCAGAAGGTCTCTTCAGAGTGGGTATCTTTGTTGTACTTTCTAGGTGCTTAAGAGAGAATTAAACGGCTTACGGGCCTTAGGACGGTGTAGTTTTAGGCTAGGATCTCGTGGAGTATGTTTTGGATAAGGATCGTGGTGTTCTGACAAGGAGAAGTGTCAATTTAAGGGTAATTCGGAAGGAACAAGGAGAAATAGGGCAGCTTGGTAATAGGTTGTATCAGCATGGTAATGGACATTGTATTAGTAAAAATAGGCTTCACATGTGTACTAATTCAGATGACAAGGCAATCATGTGGAGCAATAAAAACATGACAACCGGTCATGACTGGTACGAGACAAAAAGGAACGGAACAACATACCCACGAGGCAATTAGATACGAGAGCCCCAATCTAATTAAGTAGATGAAGAGACACGGTCAGAATGAACCAAGGCAGGATAAAGGGCAGATTCAAAGATCTTCAATACATGAGCCATACGTTACATAATCTTCACGCAACAGTTATGATTTACTAATGTAACGTTACATTAATGGCATTATTAGTCATTAATGCTCAACCATTAAGAAGAGTAGATGTTATATTAAGAAATTCCCTATAAAAGGGAGTAAAATATGACTTATAAAGACACGTTCGAACCACTATTGAAATACACTTTCTTTTACGCATTCTTGCTGCTTTCTCTTTATGAGTCTGATTATAATTATTAGCATATTTTCTTGGTTATCAGAAGCCCGAGTACTTCTTAAAATAGCTTTGGCAGAGAATCTAATTCTTTGGTTAAACAAATTGGTTCCGTTACGGGGAATCTGATAATCCTTGTTTTTTCTCAAACAACCTTTCGTGAATCATGTCGAACGCCAATGATAACAACCAACAGTCAACTAGAACTACGATTCCATCACCTCAGGGATCCCCACGAGGTTAAAGGGACCAATCCCCAGGGAAATCTACAACTCAAAACAATGATCACATTGGAAATGAACAAACAGGAGAATATGTGAATGAAGCACTACAAGCTTTCATGAGGGTGCTACCAGCTGTATCACCTACTCCTCCTCCAAACAACACTGCAACTGTGGAAAATCCCCAATCCGGATTAGCAAACTCAGGAAGTAGAGGCACTCCAAATGAGTCTCTTGAATCAAGACCAGGTATGTCTAATAAATTCGAATTTACAATCTTTACTACTAACCCTGCAAAAACAGGTGAAGGAACAAAACGATCGTATCGAGAAAATTCCTGGAGTACCACCTGTCATCAAGGGTATTGACATTGATAGATATTCTCAACAACCTTGGAAGCCAAGAGCAGCACCCTTGCCTATTCCCAAGAAATTCAAAATGCCTGATATTCCGAAGTATGACGGGACAACCGATCCACGTGATCACGTCACTGCTTTTACTACATGAGTAAAAGGAACGACTTGACTAAGAAAGAAATTGAATCAGTGCTGGTCAAGAATTTTGGAGAGACCCTCACCAAAGGAGCGCTAACATGGTATTATCTTTTACCCGAAAATTCTATTGACTCTTTTGCTGAGCTTGCAGATTCCTTTATAAAAGCATATTCCGGTGCACAAAAAGTCGAAAAAAAGAATGGAAGACATATTCAAAATAAAATAAGTAGACACGGAGTTGCTCCGTGAGTTTGTAGACAGGTTTCAACGAGAGAGCATGCTGCTACCAAGAGTGCCTGACAACTGGGCAACAATGGCATTTGCAAGTAATTTAAATGATAGAAGCTCAGAAGCTACGAGAAGACTCAAAGAAATCTTGAGAGAGTTCCCAGCCACGACATGGAACGATGTCTATAACAGGTACAACACCAACTTACGAATAGAAGAAGATACCATTGCATAATCAAAAGCAGAAGACATGACCAGTTCTAGACGCTCCGAACTAGAAAAGAGAACTGGTAAAAATAGGTACGATCCATACATGGGACCTTCAGGATGAGAAACTCGTACCAAATATGAAAACACGCGGTCAGATTACAGACCGTCAAATAGAGATACGAGCTCATCCTCATCAAGATCCAGAAAGGATCGAGATGAACGAAATAGAGGTAATACGAGAATTGGAGACTACAATTTCAATGTAAGTACTTCTGAATTAATTACAGTATTAAGAAATATGGGTGATAAAGTTCGATGGCCCAAAGAAATGAGGTCGAATCCAAACAGAAGGAATCCAGACTTCTGGTGTGAATTCCATAACGACCATGGACACATAACTTCGGATTGCAGGTTATTGCAAAGTGAGGTAGAATAGTTATTAAAACAAGGCTATCTAACAAAACTGTTTAGTAAAAAAGGCAAACAGGCATATATGAAAAACAGGCAAGAGCCCCCAAAGCCACCATCTCCAGAGAGAACGGTAAATGTAATACACGGATGAGAAGAGGTGAATGGTGTAGTTTGAAAACGAACAACCAAGTTCACAATAACTCACGGTAAGAGAACTCGTGAAACTTTGGAAGCAGACAATATATCATTCGACGAAGCAGATGTCAGTGGATTATTTCTTCCACACAACGACACACTAGTAATATCTCTTCTTATACATGACACTAACTTGAAAAGAGTGTTAATTGATCCAGGTAGCTCGGTCAATATCATTTTGTTGAGAGTTGTGGAAGAGATGCTAATGGGGAGCCGTGTAATTCCAAAAGCACGTTCCTTGTCCGGGTTCGACAACTCTACGGTTATACAAAAAGGAGAAATCGAGCTTAGCACCTATGCAGAAGGCGTAATCAAAGACACTAAATTCTAAGTCATTGATACTGATATGGCGTACAACGTAATAATGGGGAGACCATGGATTCATGAGATGGAAGCAGTATCATCTATACTACATCAGGTAATTAAATTCCCTTCCAAATGGGGAATTCAACAATGTCGAGGCGATCAACAGACCTCAAGAAACATCAATTCAGTAGTACACTCCAACAAAAAAGAAGTAACGGAAGAGTCAAAAGACGAGGAAACAACTCAAACAGACACGGAAGAAAAAGATAAAGAGAAGGTGAATCAAATCACCACATAGGTGGCATCAAAACATACGGACATGGATTCCAGATCTGATGTCATTCAGGAACCAGAAGAGGACGAGCATATCAAGACAACTACTGAGGAGCTCGAAACTGTTCCACTACTCGAGCAGGAGCCTGAGCAAAAAGTTCATATAGGCACAAGGCTAAGCCCCACCAGAAGAGGTAAGTTAATTGAATATTTAAAATCTAACGCAAATTGTTTTGCTTGGTCCCATTCAGATATGACAGGTATACCCCCAGAAGTGATGACTCATAAATTAAATGAAGACCCTTCCTTCGTGCCTGTCAAGAAAAAGAAAAGAAAGCAGAGACCATTCAAGAACCAAGTGATCGATGAAGAGGTACAGAAACTCTTGAAAATCGGTTCAATACGTGAGGTAAAATATCCTAATTGGTTAGCTAATACCGTAGTGGTACCTAAAAAGAATGGTAAATGGAGAGTATGCGTAGATTATACAGATTTGAATAAAGCATGCCCAAAATATTCATTTCCATTACCGCACATAGATCAAATGATTGGTGACACTGCAGGTCATGAATTATTAAGCTTTCTAGATGCGTATTCTGGTTATAATCAGATAAAAATGGATCCCTCAGATGAGGAAAAAACTTCCTTTATTACAAACAGGGGGACTTATTGTTACAAAGTCATGCCTTTTGGCCTGAAAAATGCTGGAGCCACGTATCAAAGACTAGTGACCAAGATGTTCCAGGAACATCTGGGGAAAACAATGGAAGTGTACATTGATGACATGCTGGTGAAATCAACACTGGCAGAAGATCATTTCCAACATCTTTCAATTACTTTCGAAATCCTCCGTAGGTATAACATGAAATTAAATCTAGAAAAATGTGCCTTTGGCGTCGAATCAGGTAAAGTTTTGGGTTTCCTTGTATCAAATAGAGGCATTGAAGTAAATCCTGCTCAAATTAAAGCTATTAAAGAAATACCTGAAATATTTACGAGCAAAAAAGAAGTTCAAAGATTAACAGGTAAGATTGCAGCCTTAGGAAGATTCATTTCCAAGTCTTCAGAGAAGAGTTATAAATTCTTCTCAGTTCTAAAAAGCAGAATCAGTTCGAATGGACTGAAGAATGCCAATAGACTCTCAAAGATCTGAAGGCCTACTTATCAAATCCCCCGTTGTTGTCTAAACCAAAGGAGGGAGAGAGGCTATATGTCTATCTTGCCGTTGCTGAAATTGCCATAAATGCAGTATTGGTAAGAGAAGACAAAGGTAAACAATCTCCTATTTATTACGTAAGTAAATCTTTACTAGATGCTGAAAGTAGATATCCTCATCTAGAAAAATTATCCTTGGCTCTAATCATGGCAGCTAGAAAGCTAAGACCGTACTTTCAGTGTCACGCAATTACTGTCGTAACTTCATATCCACTGAGAAATATTTTGCATAAACAAGAACTATCAGGAAGATTAGATAAACGGGCAATAGAATTAAGCGAACATGACATAATCTATCAGCCTAGGACTGCAATAAAGTCTCATATTTTAGCTGATTTTGTCGCTGATTTTAATACTAGCATAATCCCTGAAATGGAAAAAGAGTTGCAAATTTTCAATGGGGCTAATCCAAGAATATGGACCCTGTTTACTGATAGCTCTTCTAATATAAAAGGAGCCGAATTAGGAATTGTTTTAATATCACCTACGGGCGAAAAGATAAGACATGCTATTAAATGTTATCCCATAATTAACAATGAAGCAGAGTACTAAGCTATCATTGCAGGACTTGAATTAGCACGAAAACTCTCAATCGTGCAGATCATGATCAAAAGTGACTCTCAACTAGTGGTGAACCAGATGCAGGGGACTTATACTGCTAGAAAGGCTCAAATGCAACAATATCTGGAAAAGGCACGAGACCTTGTAAGACAATTCCAGTCATGGGAGATTATGCAAATACCAGGGAGGAAAATGCAGAAGCGGATGCATTGGCTAATCTCGCAGCAGTTACCGACGTAACGAATAAAGATAATGCTATTGTGATACACTTATTTCATTCAGCAATCGACCAGGATAAAAATGAGGTAACATTTAATAACTTAACCTGGGATTGGAGAAACGAAATTGTAAATTTTTTGCAGAATGGTATCGTGCCTGAAGATAAAAAAGAAGCTCAAGCACTTTGCCGAAGAGCAGCACTGTACTACCTAGTTCGTGATACTTTATACCGCAAAATATTTGGAGGTCCCCTAGCAAAGTGCCTTGGACCCAATCAAACAGAGTACGTAATGAAAGAAGTACACGAAGGACATTGTGGAAACCATGTAGGAGCAAGGTCCTTAGTTAAAACCCTGATCAGAGTAGGGTACTATTGGCCTAAAATGGAAGAAGACGCTAAAATTTTCATAGCTAAGTGCGACAAATGCCAACGATATGCTAACAATATGCATCGAACAACGAAATTACTCCACCCAATCGTGTCACCTTGGCCATTCATGAAATGGGGAATGGATATAGTAGGACCCAGCTAAAGGAAAGGTACGGTTTTTACTTGTATTAACAGATTATTTCTCAAAATGGGTGGAGTCTAAATAGGTGCGAGAAAAATAAGTGAAAAGCTTTATATGACGACACATAATATGTCATTTTGGTGTACCAAAGGAAATCGTATGTGACAATGGACCACAATTCATAGGCTCACAAATAACAGAATTCTTCCAAAGCTGGCAAATCCAACGAATCGCTTCATCACCATATCACCCCGTGGCTAATGGGCAAGCCGAGTCAATGAACAAAATCATTGTCAACAGTTTGAAGAAGAGGTTGGAAAAAGCTAAGGGAAATTGGCCTGAAGAGCTACCGGCAGTAATATGGGCTTACAGAACTACTACAAAAACAGCCACGGGAGAAACTCCATTCGCGCTTGTTTTTGGTTCAGAAGCTTTAATGCTAGTGGAAATTGGAGAACCAAGCACGAGATTTACTACAAAAATATAAGAAACAAACAACGACGAGTTGAGAACAAATCTGGATTTGCTCGAGCAAAGGAGAGAAGCTGCATTAATACGTATGGCAGCTCAAAACAAATTATAGAGCGATATTACAACAGAAAATCTCACCTCAGATACTTCAAATTGAGGACTTCGTCCTTAGAAAAGTCTTCCAATCAACAAAGGAAGTCGGTGCAGGCAAACTAAATCCAAATTGGGAAGGACCGTACAAAGTTCGTGGCATTGCTGGAAAAGGCTCTTATGAGCTGGAGACTATGGATGGCAGAATTTTATCAACAAGTTGGACTGTTGTTCATTTGAAGAAGTATTACTTCTAAGGAAAAGGAATACTCACGGTCAGGTATCATTACGTTCGATTTCACTTTAGTATCGTTAAAATTATACTAACCATTTTAGAGGATAGGAAAAAAGCTAACCCATCACCAAATGACGATATTAGACCAGCATAGACACGAGGAAGTAACTGAATTCCTGGTATAGGGTTACAACTTTTTGATGGACGTTTTAAAGGGTTAAGCAGTCATCGTCCTGTATGTTTTTCCTTTTCAGAAAAAGGACCACAAGGAAGGAATAATCAAGTGCTCAAGATTTCATTCTTCAAAGCTCAAACACTTGGGGGACTATACAGTATGGAAGGCAAAGAAGAAGCAAAGAAGACTGTCAAAAAAGTCAAAAGCTCATGCCTGAAGATCCATTTTCCCCAACAAGTCAAGCGTTATGAGAAAACTCAAAGAGCCAAAGACAAACACACAAAGCCTGATTCAAAAACCTACAAAAAACATTTTCCTGAATGTAACCAAATGTTTAGGTTAAAGGCAAAATTCATACCCTTGTTTTTTTATTCAAAAACTGTTGTAAATGAAAATAGTTACGGGTAAAAATTCATACCCTTGTATTTATTAAAAAATTATTGTAAATGAAAACAGTTTTCACTCCCTTCTGTCACCAGCATTAAGCAACACTTTCTTAGCCCAACTCTTGAGACAATTTTGCTAGCTATCTTCAACCTAGCTTTATTTGTAATAGAAGTCAAAGCAAGGTTGAATATAGTTCTCCTTAGCTTCACATGGTTTTTGTCATTCTCATTAGGAGACTTCTACACCTTCACTAGATGTAGAACTTTTTGTATATGGATGATGGTCATCCATCCTTCTCCATTGGTAGATTTAGGATCACTTGTGCATTTTTGTATAGTTGACCTAGGCTTACTTCTCTATGTTTTTGTACATCCAATTGATTATCACTTTAGGATAGCCATTTGGAATATCATTATAGGTCTAACTTATCATAGCTCTCAGGACTCACCTGGTTATCATGTCTGGATGATTAGGAGCCTTTGTACCATTATTCTTGGAGGTCAGGTCTATGCCCCTCTCCTCTGTTGTACTCTAATTTCTATATATGAAAATCAGCCCTAGGCACAATGCCTAGTGGACTATTAAAAAAAATGAAAACAATTACGAGTAAAAATTCATACCCTTGTATTTATTCAAAATACTGTTGTAAAAGAAAATAGTTATGGGTAAAAATTCATACCCTCTTATTTATACAAAATTTGTTGTAAGAAAAACAGTTACGAAAGAGTTATAGACAATACTCAAACACATGTAAAATGTTGTGAAAGTTTGAATATTACAAAGGCTTTCCTCAAAAACATTGTTCAGAAAAATATGTGAATTCCTATCTCTCTTTTGTATATTTACACCATTATGAAGTTGAGACGTCTTCTTCATTAAGTGTCATTCTTAAAAGGGCCCTCTTTTATAAATCGTGCTTATTTCGAAAAGGCACAAAAAATCAAAGCATTTTTCAATGCAAAGTCAAAAACTAAGGGGTAAAACAAAAACCCTAACAAAAAGCATGCAAAGACTTAAGAGTAAAACAAAAACTCGAGAAATCATAAGTCATGCTAATATTAATATTATGGCAAAAAACTAAGTATTAACTTAGTCTAAAGCCGGATTTGTTTTTACAAAGGTTGCCCCTAAATTGTCAGTTGGAGACTTACAAGAACCAAACTTTACCCCCAATGGGACTAAGGGTAACCACCAATTGTTCCAAATAAAAAAAAAAAGGACAAGATTCCATAAACTTTTTCACTAGATGGGGGGATTATCTTCGTCGGCAGGAGGCGCGGCTTGAGATGGCGAGGCTTGAACAACAGCTTTATCAGGGACCTCAACTTCAGGAGATGAGAAACTTTGACTCTGTTGAGACTTTTCAATCGTCTCTTTGGTCTTAGCAATTTCAGCTTCCAAGTCAAAATTCTCTTGGCCCATTTCCGTCAATGTGTCAAGTCGGGCATTCAGATAAGCCCAACTAACATCAACAACTGTTTGGTCCTCAAGATCCTCGTAGTCTTTCTCCCACTGTTCAACATCAGCTCTTAGCTCATCTCTCTCAACCGCGGTAGCATCATGAGAAGCATGTAAAGGTGCAAGGGATCTTTCTAGAAATTGGACCTTGTCTGAAGATTTACAGATTCTTGGGTCTGGGTAAGCAATTGCACGAGTTCACCAGAGTAAGCCTCCTCTTGATCCAACAAAGCCTTCAGGCTCCTTATCTCTTCAGTAGCATGGGAAAGCTGCACTGCAAAGGAAGACTCCAAGATGCTTTTAACCTTACCTGTCTGATTAGATGATGCCTTAGTTCCGCTGCAATAACTCTGATTTGCTGCTCCAAGGTACATTTCTCCTCCTCCATTGCCTCCATATCAAGATGTAGACTCTCGAACTGCTCCTTCCAATTGTCAGCCTTAGTATGGTAGTCATTTGCTAATTGCTCCATTTGAATGACTTTTTTCATCAATTATGTGCCAATAAGATTGATCTGCATAAAAGGATAAGTTAGATACGGTAAAAAAAATATTTGAAGGAGGGATAGTTTAAAGTCTACCTTAAGGGACGAGTGCACAATCTCGTTCATACAAGTTAAGGAGCTGTGACTTTCCAACTTAGACTTTTCAACTGGGCCTATCAGGGGCTTTAACCATACATCCGCCTGGCCGGATTTCTTCAAGAGGCTGCCTCTCGCAGGAACCTCTATCACTACCTGCTTCATCACCCCCTATTGGAAGACCCTTCTTCGACAAAGGAAGACTTGGAAGTAGGGGAGGGTGAAAGAGTCACGGATGGAATAGGCTGGGGAGCAGAAACAACAACGGGAGCAGAAATAGCAATGGGAGTAGTAAACGAAAGTTCCGCAGGAGCAGACGGAGGGAAAATATCAAGAGGAGCTTCTTCTGAAACTGTACCAAAACCTTGCTGGAACAGTTGACCAATTGACTCATGAACAAGAGAGGGAGTTGCATCTTCAAGAGCGGAAAGCTCTGATTCAGGTATGGGATAGATTCATCGTCAGAGACTACCCTCCTCCTTCTCGACCTATGAATCAACGAACCTTCCTCTTGTTCTTCTTCATCCTCCAAGGTCTGAGACCCACTTGCTTTCCTTTTAGACGAAGAGGAGCCAACAATGATTTCCTAGGCCTTAGCCAGGTAAAGTTTTGAAGCGGACACAGCAGCAGCATAAATTCCACGAGCATGAAACCCTAACAAATGAAAGGGATCAGAAAAGCTCAAAAAGATGAAGAACGAAAAAAAAACTTACCATGGGTTTTCACCTTCCAACCAAACCTCAAAGAGAGGTATTTCCAAGAACGTTCTTCTAAAGGAGAGATTAACAAAAGTTTTTCTACCCAATCACGAAAATTGGAGACATTCTCGACGGTTCCCATGGTTGCTGCAAAAGGAAACGAAACAGTCATGGTACTGATAATTTATCAAAATAAAGAGGGAAAGTGAGCAAAACTGTACTCACGTGCAAAGTTCCACTTCTCAAGGAAGGGGAGATTTTCTTCACCTACTAAACCTGTAGTAGGGACAGCAACGTACCGAACATACCACCCTCTATCCTTATCATCATCTGGTATAACTAAAACTCATTTACTCCTAGCCGCGAGAGTAAAAACTCCTTGGCGGAACAACATCGGAGAATAGAGGTGAATAAGATGATGGAAAGTAAATGGAACAGAAGCCAAGTTGGCCAAATACCTAAGGCATGCAACTGCTCTCCAAACGAGAGGATCGACCCCAAACAAACATTGAAGAATCGATAGAATTCTATGATAACAGGGTCGATGGGAGGCTTAAATCCTAAAGTGAAGGGATAAGTGTATACAAAAGAATACCCAGTCCTATAAGAGGTTATTCTTTGATTATCATTAGGAACTACAACTGGAAAGTAAGATTTCCAACAGCAATCTCTACGTACGAGTGACAATAAACCCTATGTAATTTGGGTAGGATAAAGGTCAGCATTGTCATGTGATGACATGGAAGAAAGTTGTGTACTAATGGCCTCACTATCCTTTACAAAAGAAAAATCGACAGGTACAAACTCATCGACTCTCGGTTCACGAAGTGGTTCGTTGTGTTCCCTACTCTTTGACGAAGATCTAGAAGCCCTAGACCCCGAAGAACACGAAGGAATATTAGACCTAGAAGATGGCGGAGGAGTAGTATGAGAAGAGGAAGAACCCCTGGAAGGTGTAGAACTTAAACTCCTAAGTCTACCACCCCTCCTACTCCGGGTTGGAGCAGAAGAAGGAGTTAATTCGTCTACAATAATGACCTTTTTGGGTTTCTGTCTTGAGGAAGACATCTTTACAAGAAAGAAGAATTTACAAATAATGAAAGGAAGTTAGGAGTTTTTCGTGAAAGCAAAGAAAAGAAAAAGGGTATTTATACTCAGAGGCGACCGTCAAAAAATGGAAAAAACTGTGATGTGAAAGTCATAATTGAAGTTGTCACTTCGTGACTGATGCAGCCGCAAAAAGCCCTAAAAGGCGCTGAACAATCGCATAACTATTCCGAGAATGCCACGTGGCACAAGCATTAAATGGGAGTGACAAACGACGTATACATTCAGAGACGGATGCAATGGTACGAGTGAAGCAACGGCAAAATATTCCCTCCATAAATGAGTATCCACTTACCAAATATTTAATTGATAAATAAATGGTAAGTGGGGAACTATCTGTATTGGTAAAAATAGGCTTCACACATCTACTAATTCAGATGACAAGGCAATCCATGTGGAGCAATAAAAACATGACAACTGGTCATGACTGGTACGAGACAAAAAGAAATGGAACAGCATACCCACAAGGCAATTAGATACGGGAGCCCCAATCTAATTGAGTAGATGAAGAGACACAGTAAGAATGAACCAAGGCAGGATAAAGGGCAGATTCAAAGATCTTCAATACATGAGACAGACGTTACATAATCTTCACGCAACAGTTACGATTTACTACTGTAATGTTACATTAATGACATTATTAGTCATTAATGCTCAATAATTAAGAAGAGTAGACGTTATATTAAGAAATTCCCCATAAAAGGGAGTAAAATATGACTTGTAAACACACGTTCGAACCACTATTGAAATACACTTTCTTTTACGCATTCTTGTTGCTTTCTCTTTACGAGTCTAATCATAATTATTAGCATATTTTCTTGGTTATCAAAAGCCCGAGTACTTCTTAAAATAGCTTTGGCAGAAAATCTAATTCTTTGGTTAAACATACATGATTGGTTCTCTTGGTTCTTACGACATGGTGAGTCTCTACAGGTGCTTCGTGGCAATGCTCTTGGATTTTGGCGACCTGCGTGGCTTGGTTGGGTTAGAGGGATTCAGTTATGATGACTTGGTTATGTGTAAAGGGATTTCATGATATCCTCAATAGTTTCTACCATGGTTCGAGGTGTATATTGCCTACTGGTGTGTGGAACATGTTATGTATTATGATTTTCTCTTAGATAAGATCAAATGGAAGGTTTCTGACCAATCGTGTATGTATTCTGCTTGGGGCTCAAAGTTGATTATGAGGTTCTTATACTCTTCACATGATGGCATAATAGGTGTGTTGTGTTGTGTCGGACTGTGTTTTGCATGTGCAAGGTCTCGATTCGGTATTAAAAGGAAGATCCTGAATTCTTAGGCATCATAGATGGTTTCAGATGACTAGGTGAATGATATTATTATTTGGTATTGAGGAGAGTGTACATTTCAGAAGGCGCATTTTGTTTTGATTTATGAATACTTCATTGGTGTTGCGTCACTCCCCTGTGATAGACTACTGATATTCAAATTTTGTTATGTGGCACAGAAGAATTATAAAAGTATTCCTCGTGGGATGATCGCGTATGAGAGACGTGTTAGGCATTCGGGCGGTGAAGTTGAGATTAGATATGGTGATTCGTGTGTCCTATGGGTTTGGAGATTGGGAGTTCTCACGAACAGATTGTTTCATGGTTGTGGAATGTGAAGTTGTGGACAAGGGTAGCTAGATGATAGCATGTGTTATGATTCAGTTATAGTGGACTTTCATACGGTTATTTATCTATTTGTGGGTGACCAGAGTTGATTTGGGGGTCCATTGGTAGGCCCAATCATGATGTGTATTCTACACCGGGTCGAATTAGTTGACTTCGTACTACTGTTGTTGAGGGAAGTTCCATTCGGTTAGAGTGGGGATTATTCATGTTCCGATATGTTCTATGAGTTACCCTTCCATGCTATGAGGGGTTGTGATCTGTTGGTTATGTGCACACATGGTGCGGTCCTATTTGGACTTTATAGCAGAACTTGAGCGAGATGCGAATTTGGCCATTGCATGATTGATTGTGTATTGGTTATGTTCTTTCAGGTTTGGTGTGACATTGTGTCATTTGCTTCTCCGCAGTTATGGTAATGCACTTTGTGTACTTGATGTCGAATTGGGCGTGGTTATTGATTTTGAGCAGGGTGGCTTGAGGAAGATAATATAGACCAGTGTCTGGATGGGGACACACATTGTAGCGGAGTCATGTTGAGGTATGATCCTTTGTGATATATTCGCGTGTTATGGTTCTACGGTGTGTGGTGGATTTTCAGCATTTCGTTGTGGCGGTACTTTTTAAGCTTGCGGGGCAGTTCTCTCGTTTGAGTCATTTTTCATGATTGAGTACTTTTGGAATGTTGCTTATTGGTGCACGGATTGCACGGGTTGTGACTTTAGATTGTATATGTGGCATTCCTGTAGAGTATGTGGTATTTTATAAGACGAGGTCGTTGGATCTAGGATGGGTGCTACCAGATTTGGTTGGGGTATATTTTGAAGGATTATATCGGAAGTCGGCTAAGAAATTGGCTATAGTTCTTGTCGAAGGAGAGGAGGCTCCATGGCTTGTTGATCTGATAAGTAGTTATGAGTTTCTACGTGTTTCTTTCATCATCAGCAGAGTACGGAGGTTTTAGAATGAGGTTTTGTTTGATATGAGGTTTATTATCGTTATTGGTTCGTCTTACCAGTATTGGATTATTTTGAGCAGCTACTGTGATAAGAAATCATTGCTACGAGTATCTTACTTATGTGGTATATCATGCGGCTGCATATTGGGTTATGGTTACGTCTGGTACAGTTTGTTCAGACTTATACAGTTTGTAGGTTGCGATGTTCGGGTCCTGTAGGAAATTTCAGATGTTGAAAATTTGGTTCTAAGGTTTATGGGATAGGTTGAATTATGAAATTTTAGTTATGTTGTGATATCCGGCCTATATGGGATAGGGTGACGTGGGATCACCCCTGGATATAAGGGTGTAATCTTGGCCGAACCTGGGCCTAAACGGGCTTCGTGGGCCGGTCCTAAGCACGCACGGGCTTCGTGGGCTTTTTTGTAGGAACCGGCCCGGGACCGGGACCACGAACTAATAGTCCCGGGCTAAGTGGGCCGGCCTATTTTTTTTTATGATAACCAAAAAATTTTAATTCAAATTTAAACACAAAAATAATGTAAAGAGATATTCAAACCAATGCATTATGATGTTTTAGAGACCAAGGAAATCAAGTTCACTGGCTTTTTTGTTCTCAAATGCCTCAATATACTCTTATCGTAGTAATATTGTTTGTTTTCGTTCAAGTTCACACGATTTTTTCAAAAGGTTTCATACTAGAGGCAGATCTAGGATTTAACTTTTATGAGTTTAATTTTTCACGTTATTTGCATTAAATCTGTTGTATTCTTCAAACTATGTGTTCACATCTACTATTTTGTTACAATGTTAGTGAATTTTTATTCATGAAAATATGTTATGCGTAGAAAATATTATGTTGAGATGAACTCGGTATCAAACTTGCAAATTAAAGTTTACATTTAATACTTCAAATTAAAGTTCAAACTTGCACTTATCATTGCATAATAAGTTAATAATACTTCAAATTAATCTAACAAACTAAAACATTAAGCATAATACGTCTAATAATTTTAAAATAACACAGATTGTATCAAATCAACTTAAAATCTTAAATAGGAATGTCTGGAGAACGCTCAAGACAACTCTTCATATGCCTCCTTAAACAGCCTGTGCCCTCCCACTTTGGACGGTGATTTAAGACTAGACCACATTTCTTGCACTTTAGTTTGTAAATTTCTTTATTTTCTTCTACCACATCAAAGTGCTCCCAAACATATGAGCGCACTCTAGAATTACCGGGCATGATTTAACTTGAATTGAGAATTTGAGTTTGACAAATGAGAGTTGAGTGAAGAAATGAAAAAGATGGGGGTGTATTTATAGTTTTTCAAAGGGCTAAATTAGTAATTAAAAAAGTGCTATTTTTTAAAAAGAAATTGCCCAAAAAGGGAGTGTTTCTGCAACTAACCGTTGCCAACGGTCATAAGACCATTTTTGAAAAAAAGTTGGCGGAATTTTATTTCAAAAATTTAGCCGTTAGGCCCGTTTAGGACTGCTTGAACCAGTCTACCTCCCTACGGTCCCGGTCCTATCCGGTTAGGACCGTTTAGGCCCACCGCCCATTTGGGCTCACGGTCCTGGGCCGGGTCCGGTCCTAACCGGCCCACATGCCACCATTACCTGGATATGTGCATGGTAAGGTTATACTCTTGGCTTGGGGAAGGATGTAACGACCCGCCCGGTCGTTTTGAGCAATTGTACTTCGATCGGCAGTTTACGACCATGAGTAGCTCCGTATGATGTATTATGACTTATGGAATAAATAACGCATATAAAAAAAAAAGAACTAACAAAAATTTTAAATCGCAATTCTAAGGCACCAAAAAATTAAGAAAGTGAATCAAGATCTAGAAAACAACATAAACTGATTAAATAAGAAGGAAGAAGAGTGTAGAGAACTTGATGTAAGCACACGAGAAAAAAGTAATAAATCAAGTAACAATTATAGTAATCAAAGTTATTTTTAAAAGATTGAGGGTATAAAACAAACAGAGTTGCAGCAAAAAAAAAAAAAAAAAAAATTGATAAATAAGCAGTGTATAAAAGTTTGTTAAATAAGTTGGGGTGATGAAGTGTGTAGGTTAACGGACATAGGGGTATTTTTAACAATTTACCCGATGACAAGGGTATTTTTATTCGCAAAATCTGAAGGTTAAAGGCAAACTATTTATGTACATATTTCATTATTTCTTTATCCTCTATACGCCAAAATCATATATGGTATACCATTCCTACCTCTAAAGTAGAAGCATGAGGTACAGTTAACGCATAGGTGAGTGGTCTGCTATTCCTTCTCAGAAACTCATACCCATAATTTATAACAATTTTCCTGAATAAGCTTGATCCTTGTTTGGCTTGGACATAGTAATGCCCCAATATGTAAGCTATGCCTGCTTCTCTAGCTTCCATCAGTTCTCTCAACTCCTCGTGCGCGCCTCTCCCCATCTTTGTAGTTTCTGATATGACAAACTTCACACTTTTCTTAGCCTTGGTTATCTGTGAAGGATGTATTTCTCTAACTTCCGATGTTCCAACTGAGTCAGATTTCACTTCGTCGTCCTTACCAAGTTCATGAACTCCAGTTCCAACAACAGCCATGTCCTCAAAATTCTTAAAATCTGCAGCATTATTACTATTCAACCCTCTATTTCCCGTCCGTACAAACTCAGCTATGTTACATACAAGATCATCCTGAAACTGGGAATCATCCTTGTGAGCATCACGATAACCATATCTGACTATGCACCTATAGACGCGATACTCTCTTGGGCCAATGTATCCAACAAGGAACCGTTCTTCGTGTCTAACATGAGGAGTCGGGACAAATTTGACACAAACGAAAACTAAGACTTGATGGAACGCTGGAAGATTGGTAACAAAGTGTGAGAAGATTGCTGGGATTCCAGATACAAGCTCAGTGTGTATGACGCCAATGCCACCAACTCTTACAATGCCTAGGCTATGGCCTAAATTAAGTAGCCAGTCAACCGAGACCTTATTTTGAACATCAAACTCATACTTTTTCAGTGAGCCATAGTGCCAAATGCACATTACTATCATGAAAATAAAAGCCATGGCAATAGGCACCCAAGCTCCTTCCAAAAATTTAATCAAAGAAGCAGAGAAATATAAAGCCTCAATTGTCCCAAAGAAGATCACAAAGCAAATTGCGAGGGAAACACTCTGGTGCCAGCACAAAACAATTACCAATGACATCAAGCAAGTGGTGACCAGCATGACAGTTATGATTGCTAAACCTGATGCGAAGAGAAAATTTTAGGGATAAGGATATATTAGACCACTTCATAAACAAGCGGAAAACAGAATTTCTAAACAAACGAGTATATGTATGCACAAGAGATAGAGAATCCATAGCAAAATTAAACATGAAAACCAATCCAAATGATTTCCACCCAAAACCTTTTTGAACATGATTAAAGCCATACCTGCAGCGTTTCCCATCCTTCTGGTGTCTCTGAAACCAATAGTAACAGCCAAACATAGTAGCATTAAGGTCCAGTTAATCTCTGGGATGTAAATCTGACCATGTATTGTTGACGACGTATGCAGTATTTTGACTCTAGGGAAGCATCCCAGCGCAGAGCATTGTTTAATAATTGAAAAGGTTCCAGTGATAATGGCTTGGCTCCCAACTACTGCAGCCAGTACAGCAATCACCAGAACCGGCCATCTTAATTTTTCTGAAGCAAGAGTCTTAAATGTCAATCATTAGCTGAGTTTGCTTAATCTCAATTCTCCCCATAAAAGACACTCTTGTAATACGTACCAGGCACTGAAACATAGAAACCAATCTGATAGTCACTCTCCATTACATGATGTCGCGATAGATAAGCAGCTTGCCCCATATACGCAAGAATAAGTGATGGATAAACTATGGAGGTAAAAGCAATCTGCAAAAATGGAACTAGTCTCTTAGACAGTGTTACTGTTTCACTATGATACAAAGTGGGCACAATTCACCAAAGGGACTAGGTTCGAATATCTCATTTTATACAACAAAAAGGAGAACCTTCAAAATATAGTAACTCAACAGAATCTATCTTCAAACTGTATTACTTCATGTCTCTAGTTCGTTATCCTTTTCCTTTAATTACATTCTCATCAGATTATAAACACATTGGCAGTGATACAAGTGATTATGGTACAACTGTAATAACTTCCGACTGAATAACAGCTAAGAGTCATTTACATCATCACGATTCACAAGTATATGAACTATTTATTATATTTGATACATTTCATTTAGATCAAATTCTAGCAATCATGCGAGACTGATTTGTCAAAGACTTGCATGCATGACTTTGCAAGGAAATCAATCAGAAATGCTTTTTTTTAAGACTCCACAGTTTAATTTAGGAGAAGTTTGTACTACACAGAGGAATTAAACCATATAGACTGATCCGATTTAACGATTTATGCCTCTTGACTTTAAAGGAAGGATGAACACATACCTTTATTGACAACTGGGAGAAGTGTCCAAGATCAGCAAACATTGCTTCTGAACCTGACAGAATGAAATGTCGTATTATTTAAAGAAGAGAAGCGGACAAGTATCCTCTTGAGAAGACAACAAACAAATACATGCCTGTTATGCAGAGAAGGATTCCTCCCAAGGACATCCAGCCTCTTGTTTGAGTTTTCTTTAGGAATTTGTACATATAATAAGGAGACAGTGCTCGATACACATAAGGGTTCCAGTGTATTATATTATATATACCAATAGCACTGATACAAAGAAGCCAAGTCAAGACAACAGGTGCAAACAAAAATCCAACCCTGTGGGTGCCATAATGTTGAAGGGAAAACAAGGCTATCAGTATGATACAAGCAACTGGGACTTCCACATCTGCAAAATTTGAAGAAAGTATAGCATGTCTTTTATTAAGGCTTCAATTTAATTCAAAATCCTTAATATGATTGGAAATACAATAATTAGCAGTGAAGACTAAACTACACTATTCTAAGATTTCTCGAATATTGGAACTCCACGAGAGATAACATGCAGAGCAACGAGTACCTATCTCACTGTATAAATGCCGTTAGCATAACTCCCCATCCAGTGGGGCAAACAACCATAACTACCACAACAAAAATGCAAAACATTCCTAAAGCACAAATTGATTAACGTATCAATGCTCAATTTTAACTTGTATCTCTGCAAGTTCCTTTATATTCTCCAGAGACATTTCTAACCAATGAAATTCAGTGAGTCTCAATGACAGTCACCATCTATAAATGCATGATGTTAGCAAAGTAAAGCCATAGTTCCTCAAGCTCCGAGATTCTAGACGGAAGTTAATCTCTGCCGGCTCTTGAGTCAATATTTCTCTAGAAGTTCAATATTATTATAAGCATAATAAAATAGGTCTCCACCAATCTACTTGAAGACGTCAAGTGTTTAATTTAGTTTCTCAGCCGCAAGATGTTTCTTTATGCTGGATGGCCCTCATTTAAGATCATCCAACATATATACCGATCCTTCCTTTAATATAACAAACCAATTGGGCTTGGCCAAGAATTACAGTGGGGATCACTTTTCTCCACTTGGCTTCGACTGCAGCCCCATTTTATAGAGCACAAATTCACAAGAAAAATCCAACTTCCTCATCCAACAAAAACCTAACAGGTATATGTTCGATTATTACTTAATCACTTCTTTGTTAATAGCACGTAATTTAATGTTAGGAAGAATAGTCCCTTATGCCACCTTCTTTTATCCTTATTTAGAATAAGATTTTCCAAACAAACACCACTATCGAATGAGTAATTAGGAAAGCCTCCTACCACAACAATTTGATTCCAACATCCAAGTAGCTGATATTATCATGTATTATGTTTTTGTTTGGATCTTCTTGTGACAAAACATATAAGTAGTCAAGGCATGGAAAGTTTAAGCAACAACAACAACTACTACCCAGTGAAGTTCCACAAAGTGAGGTCTGGGGAGGGTAAAGCGTACGCAGACCTTACCCCTACCCCCATAGGGTAGAGAGGTTATTTCCAATAAACCCTCGGTTAAGGAAGACGAAAATAAAAACAGGAAAAGACNCCCCTACCCCGATAGGGCAGAGAGGTTGTTTCCAATAGACCCTCGGCTCAGGAAGACGGAAATAAAAACAGGAAAAGACAATCCATTAGTAACTCCAGCAGAAACCATAGAAATAGTAACATAAGCATAGAAACCATAAGATAAATGACATGCAATAACATTAGCCAGTATCTAAGGCCCGCGACTAAGATAAACAGCAGGAATAGTGTGAGCTCAACATAAGCCACAAGCCGTCTAAGATCAACCCTATCCAATCCCCGCCCCACCCCGGGTATAAAGTAGGGAAAGCTCTACTACCTCCTAGCCTACAACCCTGATGCTAGACCTCCACACCTTCCTATCAAGGGTCATGTCCTCGGAAATCTGCAGTCTAGCCATCTCTTGCCTGATCACCTCTCCCCAATACTTCTTAGGCCGCCTTCTACCTTTTCTCGTACCCACCACCGCCAACCGCTCACACCTCCTCACCGAAGCATCAAGGCTTCTCCTCCACACGTGCCCGAACCATCTGAGCCTCGTTTCCCGCATCTTATCATCCACAGGGGCCACGCCCACCTTCTCCGAAATATCTTCATTCCTAATCCTGTCTATCCTAGTGTGCCGCACATCCACCTAACCATCCTCATCTATGCTACCTTCATCCTCTGAATATGGGAGTTCTTGACCGGCCAACACTCTGCTCCATACAACATGGCCGGTCTAACCACCGCTATATAAAACTTGCATTTGAGTATCGGTGGAACTTTCTTGTCACACAAGATTCCAGATGCAAGCCTCCATTTCATCAAGCCTGCCCCTATACGATGAGTGACGTCCTCGTCAATCTCTCCGTCCCCCTGAATCACCGACCGAAGGTACTTGAAGCTATCTTTCTTGGGGATGACCTGTGATCCAAGCCTCACGTCACTGCTTACTTCCCTCGACTCAGAGCTAAACTTGCACTCCAAGTACTCAGTCTTAGACCTGCTCAATTTGAAACCCTTAGACTCGAGGGTCTGTCTCCAAACCTCCAGCCTCTCATTAACACCAACCCTCGTCTCATCAATTAGAACTATGTCATCAACAAATAACATACACCATGGCACATCCCTTGAATATGGTGTGTCGGTGCATCCATCACCAAGGCAAATAGGAATGGGCTAAGCGTAGAGCCTTGGTGTAACCCCATAACAACCGAAAAATGCTCTGAGTCGCCTCCCACAGTCCTAATCTTAGTCTTAGCTCCATCATACATGTCCTTGATCGCTCTTATGTAGGCTACCGACACGCCCTTTGCCTCAAGACATCTCCAGAGCACCTTCATAGGGACCTTGTCATACGCTTTCTCCAAGTTTAAGCAGAATGAAGTAAAAAAGAAGAATTTCTAGGGCCAGAATGGACTAAACATTTTCATGACTTTTGAACAGGCCAATATAAGTGAAATATTCTGAATTAAGACCCTGCTTTCAACACCGAGTCCATATGACTTCTAAAAAGCCCTATTGAAAATCATACTAGTAGTTCTAATCTTTAATTTCAATTGTATTGTTGTCGAACCAAATCAAAACCCTTGTATTTAAACAGAATAACTACAAATGATATACACGTGAAAATGTAAAAGTTTGACCTTTAAAGGTGTGTCAAGATCCCTTTTATCAAATCTAGTAAGCTATCCAAGATGTTTTCAAAGACCAAAAATTTAGAAAGCCACATTCACAGTTTTCCACAACAACAACAACAACGGCCCAGTATAGTCACACAAGTGGGGTTTGGGGAGGGTAGTATGTACGCAGACCTTACTTCTACCCCGATGGGGCAGAAAGGCTGATTCCGATAGACTCTCGGCTCAAGAAGACGAAAAGACAAAAAGAGAATATATATCAGTACCATCATGGAAATAATAACAACACAAGAGCTAGTGAATAGATGAAAGGCAGAAATAATGACCAGTAAATAATGTCCGGCACTATGAAAACGGAAGAGTAGTGTAAACACATCACTGATCACTAGCAGTCTAAGACTAAATCCTATCAGCCTAGCCTCACACTGGAAGACTAAATATGCTCAACTACCTCCTAACTCACAACCTTAACGCTCGATCTCCACAGCTTCCTATCGAGTGTCATGTCCTCGAGATCTAAAGTCTCGCCATATCCCGCTTGCCCACCTCTCCCCAATACTTCTTAGGCCGCCATCTACCTCTCCGCGTACCCACCAACGCTAACCGCTCACACCTCTTTACCGGGGCATCCAAGCTCCTCCTCTGAACATGCCCGAACCATCTGAGTCTCGCTTCCCGCATCTTGTCATCAATAGGAGCCACGCCCACCTTCTCCCGAATATCTTCATTCCTTATCTTATCCATCCTAATGTGCCCGCACATCCACCTCAACATCCTCATTTTTGCTACTTTCATCTTTTGAGTATGTGAGTTCTTAACTGGCAAACACTCAGCCCCATACAACATGACCGGCCTAACCACCGCTCTATAAAACTTACCTTGAGTAGTGGAGGCACTTTCTTGTCACACAGGACTTCAGATGCTAACCTCCATTTCATCCACTCCACCCCTATACGGTGTGTGACATCCTCGTCGATCTCCCCACCCCCATGGATAACTGACCCAAGGTACTTGAAACTGCCTCTCTTGGAAATGACTTGCGATCCAAGCCTCACGTCCATTCCCGCTTCCCCTGGCTCGACACTGAACTTACACACAAGATATTCTGTCTTCGTCCTGCTCAACTTGAAACCGTTTGACTCAAGGGCCTGTCTCCAAACCTCCAGCCTCTCGTTAACGCCACTCCGCGTCTTGTCAATCAGAACAATGTCATCAGCGAATACCATACACCATGGCACCTGTCCTTGAACATGGTGTGTCAGTGCATCCATCACCAGAGCAAACATGAATGGGCTGAGCGCAGATCCTTGGTGTAACCCCATAACAACCGGGAAATGCTCGGAGTCGCCTCCCACTGTCCTAAACCGAGTCTTAGCTCCATCATACATGTCCTTAATCGCCTTAATGTAAGCAACCAGTACACCTTTAGCCTCTAGGCATCTCCAAAGAACCTCTCTGGGAACCTTGACATACGCTTTCTCCAGATCAATAAACACCACGTGCAGATTTTTCTTCCTATCCCTGTATTGTTCCACCAACCTCCTAATAAGGTTGATAGCTTCCGTAGTAGAACGACCCGGCATGAACCCGAACTGGTTGTTTGATACAGACACCATCCTCCTCACCCTCGCTTCTACTACCCTTTCCCACACTTTCATGGTATGACTCAATAGTTTGATACCCCTATAGTTGTTGCAGCTCTGGATGTCACCTTTGTTCTTGTACAACGGAACCACCGTACTCCAGCTCCACTCGTCCGACATCCTCTTCATCCTGAAAATAACATTAAACAACCCTGTCAGCCACTCCAGACCTGCTCTACCCACACACCTCCAAAATTCTACCAGAATCTCGTCAGACTCGGTAGCTCTGCCCCTGCTCATCTTTCGCATAGCTCTGACGACCTCCCCAACCTTGATGCGCCTATAGTACCCAAAATCGCGGTGGCTTTCGGAATGCCCCAACTCGCCTAGCACAATATCCTGATCCGCTTCTTCATTCAGAAGTTTATGAAAGTAAGTCTGCCATCTCTGCTTAATTTGGGCCTCTCCTATCAATACTCTACCATCCTCGTCTTTGATGCACCTCACTTGATCCAGATCCCGCGCCTTCCTCTCCCTCGCCTTAGCCAGCCGGAATAATTTCTTCTCCCCGCCTTTGGCCCTTAGATCCTCGTACAGACGACTAAACGCCGTAGTCTTTGCCTCTGTGACCGCCAGTTTCGCCTCCTTCCTAGCTACTTTATACCTTTCCCTGTTAGCACTCCTCTCAACCTCGCATCTGCTTCCTACTAACTTCAGGTACGCTGCCTTCTTCGCTTCCAATTTACCTTGGACCACTTCATTCCACCACCAGTCGCCTTTGTGCTCGCCAGCGAAACCCTTCGAGACTCCCAACACCTCTCTCGCTGCCTCCCGTATATAATCTGCCGTTGTCGACCACATAACACTCGCGTCCCCATTCCTCCTCCAGGCTCCCACAACCGATAGCCTCCCTTCCACATTCACAGTTTTCCAAAATCTTTCAAATTTCTTTGGGTTCGAACACATAAAAAGTTGCATATAACAGAATGATCTCACGGAACAATATTAAGAATCTTACATTTATGATGTTCTTTCCCCAAAGAAAGTTCAACACCAGAAACTGCTGAGAAAACTGCAGAGTAGTCACCAAAAGAAAATAAAAGTTTTTAGTAAGTAACACCAAACTTCCCAAATTGAGGTTAAAACAAACCAACCAACCAGAAAGCAAGCAGAAGCATACCAGAAATAGCAGGTGTAAGAATACCATCGCCTATTACCATACAAGCTCCAATAAGAGCCAATACAAGCAGAAATCTTTGTAATACCTTGTACCTGTTGAAGATATATATAATTAAATAATACAAAACCCGTCTCTAATTGAGATCATAAATGTTGTAGCGTTAAAACATTAAGATGAAAAGGTGATTCAATTCAACAATACCTCTGTAGAGTTGATTTAAGTTTTGCCCGAAAACAAGAAGTATTGATATCGTTGTTGTAATTTGAGAAATCTTCATCTGCTAATTGGAATGGATTCAATTTGGCATGTCTGCAAAGGAGTGAATATAAAGCAAATGTGCCTCCTTCACCATTATCATCAGCTTTAAGCACAATGAACACATACTTCAATAGAGGAACAAAAGTCAATGTCCAAAATACAAGCGAAAGAACACCATAGATTTCATCATTTGTCTCCGTATGCACAATGTCTTCACCAAAGGTACTCTTATACACATAGAGTGGAGAGGTACTTAAATCCCCATATACAACTCCTAAACTTTGATATGCTAATCTCAACAATGTCCTCCAACATTCTTTCTGTCAACAACACCTTCATTTTATCAGCAAATATATATATATATATATATATATATATATATGACCAAACAACTGGACATTAACACGTAAAACTACACTCACCTTCTCATAACTTCTTCTTTCAAGATCCATCATAACTCCTTTCAAATTCGTAAACATACCATTTCTATATATAGCAAAATCAACACAGGCCCATCTATCTCTATGGACCTTCTCAAGAATAGCACTTCAAGTAAATATTACAAAATGGAAATCCATATAACATAGAAAGTGATGGTAGTAGGTGCATTTTTGCACAATATATATATTTAAAAAAAAAAAATAGTTGTTCAACTTTTTAGAGAATGCACAAACACGAAAAGCCGCACAGATACTGATATAAAAAGAAACTTCAAATAAGAGCATAAGACTAAGACAGATAAATTATATATTTTGTTTTTCTGAAAGAAACAAGAAAGTGATATATGTTGGTGTATCATATTTCAATAGATGAGTTTGCGTTTGGAAGTTAGTTTACAGAAAACCAGACTATTTGTTTTTCATTTTCTTAAGTTCTTGCATTTGGGTACACTTGGCCGCGGCAGAGGACAAAGACGTTTACGTGTGTTGTTATACCAGGACAGACAAAGCATTAACAGATTCTTGGAACATCTTTTATTTATTTCGGTCAAGTCTGTATTTAAGCTTAATTGACTTTTTACGGCATGAATAGTTTTAGATGGGATTTTACGCAAGTGCTTATTAGATATGCACGGATTTAGGCTGCTATAGCTCTTCTGTTTACTTTGCATTTGCATATCCTTTATAAGAGTATTTAATGGACTTAACCATAAAATCATGGAATTTTTACATTCTTATATGCGGTATGAAACTTATTATTCTCCTTACTTAAATTTTACTATAATTATATATTATATACCCAACTATTATTTATATACATTTTAAAAAATTAATGATAATAATTAGTGTCCTAAAATCACCCTAACGTATCTTACACTCCCCCACGTTTTTCTCTCCCCATTCCACCCCCTCCCCCACTTATCTTGCACAAGAGAGCAACAATTTCACCATTAAAAATCATTAAAAAGCTTTGAAGCTTTGAATTCGAATTTGGGTTTTCAAAAAACATTATTTGTTTGAATTGGATGTTGTTGCAAAAAATTGAGAATTCTCTCTACGTCTCTCTCAGTAATGTAAAGCAAAGTAAAAGAGAGCATCAATTCCACCATTGTCAACCATTAAAAAGCTTTGAAGCTTTGAATTCGAATTTGTGTTTTCAAAACTATTATTTGTCTGGATTGGGTGTTGTTGCAAACAATTGGGAATATGGTTTGGAGTTTATCCCTCAATTTTGAGGCTGTTTTCGTGAAGATTAGACTTGATTTTGGCTGAATTTCAGATTGAAACTCAAAGAAGATGAAGAAGAAGACATAACATACATTATATTTACGAAATTGTAGAAAATTTGTATTCTGTTGTTTATATATATTTTATTTTATTTAAATATTGTATGAAAGTTGAACAATATTGTATAAAAATTGTATTTAAGTTGTATGATATTGTAGTTATATATAACTGGATAGAAATAATGTATGAAAGTTGTATAATATGTAATTAGTTGTATGAAATTTATTTTTACTATGTATAAATCAGATACAAAATATACCAAAGACATATTGTATAAAATTCGTATTAAAATTGTATTTAAGTTGTATGATATTGTAGTTGTATTTAACTGTGTAGAAATAATATATAAAAGTTGTAGATAAGTTGTAGATTAATTGTAAATAAGTGTATAATGCAAGTATTGAGTGTGATCCAGCAGGAAATAGCTGGAAAAATCTCTAGATCATAGAAAAGATATAATTAGAAAAGCACCTCCATCTGCAGAGAAAGCACCTCCATTATGCATTATATGTGACTTGTACGCACGTTTGGTTGGGGTTCAGGAGTGACCCGAGTGCATTTCGGCATGTTATGTGATAAATTGTGAAAATTAGTTTTAATGTTGAAATCTTTGAGTTTTGATAATCAATTCGTGTTATTTGTTGTTATTTTGACGATTTGAGGTAGCGAGCAAATTTGTAGGTATGTTATAACACTTGTTTGCATGTTTGGTTTCGAGCTCGAAGGGCTCGAGTGAGTTTCAGATGAGTTTAGAACAACTGATGCATAACTGTGGTTGGTGTCAATTTGTAGATCTCGCAAATGTGAGATACTGCTCGCAAATGCGAGCCTCGCTTTTGCCAGTGACTGCTCGCATCTGCGAAGGGAGCTGGGAAATGGCCACTTCGCAAATACGAAGTCTTGATTGCAAATACGAACTGTGGGAGCTCCGCAACTACGAAATACCTGTCACATTTGCGACACTTGCAAGGCTGGCCAGCTTCGCAAATGTGAAGCTTTGATCGCAAATGCGCATGTGGTTGGAGCCTGTTGCACTAGTCTTTTTTGCTATTAGATTTCGGCAAATGCGGGTTTCATAATTGCGAACAAGAATTCGCAATTGCGGTACCTACAACTAGGTACAAGAGTGAAAAATCGGGACTTAGCTCATTTTAAACCATTTCTCAACCTCAAACACTCTAAATGCGATTTTTGAAGAACGTTTTCTTCCAAAATTCATTGGTAAGAAACTCTAATTCTTTTTCTATCGATTCTCCATTACTTTTCATGAGTTTATAACATCAAATCTATGAATTTCATGGTAAGAATTAGGGATTTTGGGTAGAATTGAGGAATTTTAAACAAATTGAGATTTAGACCTTAAATTGAGGTCGGATTACGAGAAAAATCACATAACCGGGGCTTGGAGGTGAATGGGTAATCATGTTTTGGTCCAAATCTCTAATTTCGACCACGTGAACTCGGGGTTGACTTTTTAAAAAATTATCAAAATTTAATATTTTTCATTTGTGGGTATTTTCTAAAGCTTACTTTGAATTATTTGAACAATGTTTGGATAGGGTTAGTTTGGAGGCTTGTTAGGAAGGAAAAGTTGTGCTTGATTGTTGATTGGTTGCGGAAAGAGGTAAGTGTCGCGTTTAACTTTGACTTAAGGGAATTAGGACTTGTTGATCTATCTGTTACGTGAATTAGGGGGCGAGGGGGGGGGGGGGGGGGG